>JAVJGG010000021.1:4388661-4407997 GCA_035590195.1 Aviceda cuculoides
CGCGCGGGGGCCCCGGGACCGGCCCCCCGCTCCCCCCCAAAGGGTTCAGGCCCCCGGCCCTGCGGGGGTAAAGCCGCCTGGGGTCTGTCCCTCGGATCAACCCCACTGGGGGCTCCGAGCAGCTCTTGTCCGCCTCCTTTAAGCCCCCTCCTTTTGGGGGGAGCCGTGGGTTAGCTGGCATCCCGCCCCTGCCCTCGGGGGTTGGGGGGGGGGGAGCCCCGATGTCCTTCCCTTCTCCCCTCCCAAGCCATTCCCCTGCTGCACAGCCCCCAGACCCACTTTGCGGACAGTCCCTGCTTCCCCTTTGCCTGTCCCCAGGTGTGTTCGTGTGGGGGTGGGCAGGGGCGGCCCTGGAGCTTGTTTGCTCAGTCTGGCCCCAGGAAGGGGGTTAACATCCTCCCAGGATGCCCCCCCTGGTCTCTAAATACCCCCCTCCAATCTCCCTTCCCGCTACACAGGAGAGAACTGGTCCCGAATTGCAGCCAGGAAACCCCCAAGACTGGTGGACTCGGTCCCTAGAGGCAGCAGGAACAGTGTTTCTGTTAAAGGTGCTTGATAAATGGTGAAATGCTTTGGGGTCCCACCTTGAGGGTCTGCGCTGGAGCTCTGTCCCCGTTGTGTCTGGGGAAGAGGGAGCTGCATCTATACCAGTCCCCTTTCCTTTTGGAAAGCTGGTCCGGGGAAGCTCCCCGTTCCTGTGCCCCGAGGGAGAGGAGAGCCAAGAGCACCCCGTTACGTCCTGCGCTGCCCGGAGGAGCTGGGGAAGGAGCGCCGTTGGTTATTGACACCTCTGAGGGATTCTGCTATCCTGCCTCCGCATTTCTGTCTCAGGAGGGAAGGGAGCTTGTTTTTCCTGCTGCTATATGAAGCTGGGGGGGGGCGGGGGTTGCCTGTCTTTGGATCATGGCGTTGTCTCTGGGAGTCTCAGAGTAAAGCTGCCCAAGCCTGCTGGCGGGGAGATGAAGGTATTTGATCGGATTAGAGGTTCTGAGAAGTCAGATGAGCTGAAAGGGGCAGGCAGCTGTGGGAGGTAGTAACGGCATCCCAACGCGAAAACTCCGTTCTTAGTGTCGTCTGTGCCTCTTTGACAGATTTCTCTGCTGTATCTGAAACTAATGGGCAGCTCTAGCACAGTAACTGCTTTGTACGGGGCCAACCAGAGGACATCTGCTCTCCCCTCCCTTCTTGCCTAGTCACTCTTTCTTGCTTGAAGATGCCCTGGGGCTTTCCAAGTTGTTATTTTAGCAGTGTGCTTCTGTTTGCATCAGTTACGGTTTGCTGAATGTATAGCAAATACATCTTGCCTGTGTCTACAGTTCACTTTTTTTTTTATAAATGCGATTTCTTGTTGCCTGATGGGGAAAAGCGGGGTCCAGAGATTCCCCTGGAAAAGGAGTGGCAACAAAGCTCACACCTCTCATTTCAGAGACCTTTCTGTCCCTCTACCAGGGAGATGACCGAGGGGCTCGGCAGCAGCGTTGGTCTTGGGCCGAAGGGGTTTTATCACTTGGTGGCTGCTTTGTTCTGGACAGCTGAGCTTGGGAGTTGAAACAAAAGTTGCTTAATCCCCTCAAACTGCCTTGCAGCGTTACTGAGACTTAGCGCTGCCCGCAGACATCAGGGCTCAAGCAGCTTGCCTGTCTGCGCTCGACTCTGGTACTTATCCGTGCTTATAATAGCAAATCCCTCGCAGAGCGAGGGACAGGAGGAGTCACCGACACTGTGCCGTGCAAAGAGCTGTGTTCCTCGGCTGTCTTCACCTGTTGTGCTGCGAGTAACGGAGCTGCCCTGATGTGGAGTGCGATCGTGTCGGTCCCCATCTGTGGAAAAACAGCCCCAGGTCGTAGTACGGCAAGCCCAGGAGCGGGCATCGTCTGCTTAGGTGCCTGGTGGCTTGTCACAGCGGTGTCAGTGCTGGAAGGCAACCTCATCCAAACATCTGGCACACCGTGAAGGCCACACGAGTCATCCAGAGACGGCAAAGCTGTGTTGAATTGAAGCCAGGTTCCCTCTCAGCATCGCATGTTGGGACCAAATGGGATCACATTCATGCCGATTATGATCCCTGCTTAGTTGTGGGTGTTTCTCCGGGTGTTCTTGATGCTGCTGTTGAAGAGGGTGACTGAGCTTTGGGGCAGCTGACAGGTTTTTGAAACGCAGTTCTAGGACTTCAGAAAGGCAAAGAGGTTGTGTACAGGGGCTTGTACTGCCGTCTTTGTGCTGAAGACCCTGTCTTCCCAGTGCCACTCCAGTGTTTTCTGGGCTGGCTCTTGCTGTTCCAGAGGTCTCTGCAAAGCAGCAGCGCTTCAGCCCGCTACCCTGTGATAATTCATAGTGTGTAGTCTCACAGCTGATAGCCAGTTCTGTAGTGATGGTTGGTAACAATGCAATTTTTTTTTTTTCTTTTAACAGCTGCCCCTTCCTTGCCAGTCACCTCACCTTGGCCATCCCCATCATTGCAGCCATCCTCTTCTTCTTTGTCATCAGCTGCCTGCTCCAGACAAGCTTCAGAGACCCAGGTATCCTGCCCAGAGCCACCCCAAGTGAGGCCGCAGACCTGGAAAAGCGGATTGGTGAGACTTCTATTCTCTCTCACGTGTTTGGTCCAGTGCATGCTTCTGTGCGTGTGCGCGCACGTGTGTTTCAGGCTCAGTGAGTCTCCTTTCGGTCTGTACTCCATACCAGTTGTCCAGGGGGAGAAAAGGCCAGAGTATCAGATTGTGAGGCTAGAGACTGTCTTACGAGTCCCAGTAAGAGAGGTGCAACAAGCTCCGCTAGCACAGCAGGCAGTGCAGCAGAGAGAGGATCTGCAGAGAAGCAGAGGTGGTTTTCCTTTCTGTTCAGTCCCATCTCTTTCCCAGGCAAAGCCCTGTACAGCGAGTCATGGCTGTACCTGTTCCTGCCCTCAGGACAATGCCTGAGTGGGCAGCAGCCCTGTGCAGAGCTCAGGGGAGGGAGAGCTTGCGACATCCGTGTCCTAAACATGAATACTGTTAGGGACTATGTACCGGCGGCTGGGAGAGCACAAAGTTCCCCTTCAGAATCACACTGCCAGGCTCTTGAAGACAGAGCGAGAGTGTTTGTGCTGCTCCGTAGCGGTGCGTTAGTTACTCTGAATGTTGTCCAAACTCAGAGGAATCAGACCCTGTATGTTCTTCTGCAAAATATGGGTGGTGGGGACATAGGATAGTTGATTTAAGCAGGAATGCTTTTTAAGATTATGATTTGCCATTGAGCCTGCTGTGCCGCAAGGTTTTCTTTGTTGTAATGGTTTCTAACAGTATGCTAATGTTTGTCCCCATCTAAAAACTGCTCTGTCACGCTGTTTTGGTGGTGGCCAAGAAGGTGTACGCATCCAGGATCTGGGGACCTTGTTGATGTGATCCGTAGTAACAAATGCTTTAGCAAAGCTGATGCGAGACAGCTTGAATCTGCCTCACTGAAGACAGTTGCAAGGCAGTAATTCTACCTCTGATGAAAAAAAATGTTTTAAAATATCCTCAGAGTGGTTATCTGTGTTTCTATTTATAAGTGCCTAAAGCAGTAATCTGGCTGCAGATGCTGCCTGATGCGCCAGCTGTTACTGTTAATATAATCCACTTCTTAGCCTCTTAACATGCTCACTGTAACATCTCTATTTTCAAAGACTTCCTGAGAGTTGGAAAGGTGGTCTTTAAGAGTGACTAAATTAAAGGAATAACCCTCAAAATTGCAAACGTGATACAGAGGTTTTCCAGCTCACGCTTTTGCTGAGTAGAGAAAGAGCCAGTCCCCAATGAATAATGAAGTGCCAGCACACACAGATGTGACTTGCAGTGTCCCTAAAAATCCTCAATCTCGACCTTGAGGAGGAGGAATCCTCTTGAGCTACTAACATTCACATGTCAAATTTCAATGAAATCTGCCTGGACCACTTGAGACCTGCTCACTGTCCTCCCCCGCTGTGATGGAAATGAGTCCCTTGAGCCTGGCGGTGCTGCTGGCTCCAGCTGCGGGTTGGCAAGTTGTGTGCTGGCAGCAGTGGGGGATGCTTGTGCTGAGGTTACCCTGATTTCTGTAACTTGGATGCTTACAGCAGAGGAGGAACCACGTGTACATTGACAGATTATGTTGTCTCCTTGTGTTGTGATCCGTTAGATTCGCAGAGATGAGTTGGTGTTACTGGGCACGTTAACACTGCTGCTTTTACGCTCACTATTCATAAATTGCTTTAAGTTCTTAAAGCATTGGACAGATATTACTTCCTCTTGGCATCCCAGCAGCATTGTCATTGAACAGACAAGGAAAGGACGTAAAATAATGCTGCGAGGAGCTGACTGGAGTTCCTGGCTGCCCACCCCACAACAAATCCTGTAGGCTGAGCTCCCTCTTAGCTTTTGCTTAAAATCAGGAAAGCACGTGCCAATCCCTTACCCTGCCAGGAAGCAGCTCAGGGTGATACGGGGGCTTGGGTTTCACCTGCAGCAATTTGACTGTCTCTCCTCGTCTTTGCAGACAGCATGGGTACCTCTACCTATCGCCCACCAGCCCGCACGATGGAAGTGGTCATAAACAAGTATGTGGTGAAACTCAAGTACTGCTACACCTGCAAAATGTTCCGCCCTCCACGCACCTCTCACTGCAGTGTCTGCGACAACTGTGTCGGTAAGCCCAGAACATGGAAAGGTGCTGATATATCGGGGTGAGGGTGTGTGGTTTGTGTTCCTGGAGAGATTGCTTTTGCTTCTCGTAAAGGATTATGAAGCGAGATACTGACTGGTCTTTCTTCTTCTTCTCGTTTAAAATGAAAGCAACACCAGTGCAGTGGCTCAGGTCCAAGACTCTGTATCTCTGTTTTCCCTGGTTCTGGGAGGACGGTACTGTGAAATGCAGTTAAGGCCTCCACCAAACATGAGGTTTGCTGCAGGCTCCTTGTTGTCCGTGACCTTGCTGTTGCCAGGCTGGTAGAGACACCGCCATAGACGCTGGCCGAGCTCTTCCGTGTCCTCTCCCTGTGCCCTCAGAGTGTGGGGGGGCAGGAGGGAATGAACAAAGACCTGAAGAAAAGCCTCTGATGGCTCCGCACAGTCAGGCGCAGGCGTGGGGCAGCTGCAGGGCGGTGGGCAGGGAGGTTCCCAGCGTAGCCTGGCTGCACTGGAGCAACTTGAACGGTCAGCAGGGTGCCATGTGATTTAGGGGCATGCCCGGAGAGTTTACTCCTCATGCAGCTGCTCCTGGTCGTGCATCGTGTGGATGGGGAGGCTGTGCTTTATGCTGTCTGCCAGGGCAACCTGAGGAGCGAGCAGTCGCAGGACCCCAAGGCTCTAGTTAGAAGAAGTTTGGGAGTTACCGAGCATTCTGTGTTTGGGGATAGCCGTGGGTGGCTGTGACTCCTCCTTACACTGGAACAGCTCACTGGAAAGCAGCCGTGGCTGGAGCAGTGTTTGAAGAGGAGCCATCTAGGGGAGCGGGCATGCGCCTGCTTTGCATGCGATGGGTTTTGTTTGCACTGGTGTCCCCCACAGAATGGTTACCGCAGTTCTGTTAGTCTGAAATCCAGCCCTTTCATTAGAAGGCAGTCGGCAGTGTTTCCAGATATATTGCACCTGCCCTGGGTTCCCAGGCAGTTTCTGTGGTTTTATAGGCATATCTTTATAACTTTGAAAATTATTTTCTGCCCTGAAGAAGGCGGGTGAAGCTGATACGCAGAAAGGGAGCAGCGATGCTGCGTGCGCACACACACAGTGCTGCTAGGTACTGGAAAACTGCCACGCTTTCCCTGCTCTCTTTCAGTTTTAGTAATGGTAGATGTCACAAGGCTTGTATTTCTGCAGGGTTTGGCGAGAGGAATGGTTTGGCCTTTGATGGTAAAAAAGGGCATGTGAGGAGGTGGCAGTGCTCTCTTGAAACTTCTTGCTAACGTACTGCTGCAGAGGGGTTCTGGTCTCAGGGTGGCAGGTGGAAGCTGGATTTGTAGCCCCTGGTTTTTTGGGGGCTCAGCAGAGTTTGTTACGGGGTGCAAGGCAGCAGGAGTCCTCACCGTGTCCCTTTGTTTCAGAGAGGTTTGATCACCACTGCCCCTGGGTGGGCAACTGCGTGGGGAAGCGCAACTATCGCTACTTCTATGCCTTCATCCTCTCCCTCTCCTTCCTGACAGCCTTCATCTTCGCCTGTGTCGTCACCCACCTCACTCTGCGTAAGTACCGCGGGTACTAACAGCGATGTGTGCCGTGCTCCCGGCCACAAATGACTTGAGGCAGCACTGGGTCACTGTTCCTGTGGGACAGAGTGTGGGAGGGGTCTGGTTCGTTTACACCAGGCTTTTCAGTGCAGGTGGCCTGAATAAATGGGGTCTCAGACTGCAGGGAACCACAGATCCACCCTGCACCTGGCTGCAGAGACCTTGAGAGCTGGTGGCTGGGTTATCACCTCCAGAGCAAATGAGCTGGTGGGTGCAAATAACCTGGCGGGGAAGGCGACTTGCCTGTCAGCCCCAAATCTCCTGGAGCTGTGTCTGCACACTGACATTTCTGCAAAGTTACAGACTGCAGATGTTTCTCAGGCAGCCAGGCAGATCCATATGGCCCACAGGGAGGTGGCTGCCTGCTGGGGAGCGTAGCGTTGGCTGGAGATGCAGGGCTGCCTGATGCAGTGTTGTTCCTCGTCCCATTTTGCTTTGCAGGCTCTCAGAGAGATGGATTCCTCGCCACTCTGAAGACAACACCTGCGAGATATCCTTCTGATGCCATCAGCTGCTCAGACTGTGGAGCACTGGTGCAGTGACACTAACAATGTAACAGAGAGGTGCAATGAGCTCTTGGTAGGGTCGCCCTGGTGTACTTTCCACAACTTAATTTAATCCCCTAGCTACCTGGATGGGTCAGGCAGGCATCTCTTCATCTGTAGACTGATAACATCACAAAGTTGGGAAGACATTTAGCTTACCACCAGGGACTAAGGGTGGGTGACAAACTTGTTTCCCAGGTTGCAAGTTTACATGGAAAGGGAAGCGGCTGGAGCAGGCTGTGCCTTGGTGGATGCCTGCAGAATTGCATGGCAAATGGGAAGCTTGCTGGGATGTTTTCGTGGCCCAGTGTATGTGGTTGCAGCATGCACCTCCCAAAACATTCCTCTGCCTCTCCTTGCAGGATGACTTTGTTCCCTGAGACTTCCTTGACTTTTGTTTCACTGTGCTGGAGCTGGTGATTTGTTTTTTCTCAGTCTGGTCTATTTTGGGCCTCTCAGGTTTTCACACTTATTTAGTTGCTTCCAACCTGACGACAAACGAAGACGTAAGTACCTGGACGCTTGTCCTTCTGCAGGGCTGGCCCTGATGCTTCTGAAGTAGAGGTGAGGTTTTCAGGAGATACTTGGCTGCCTGCCTCAGTGCAGTATCTCAGTAAGGCACGCTGCCTGCATTGCCTGTGATAATGCATCGCAAAGCAAAGGGCCTGTGCCCAAGGCATTTAGGCTGCAGTTTCAGGTAGCTGAGTGGGAGGAAAGCAGCATGCAGCAGCAGGGGACTATGCAACACGTGTTGCTTGGCAGTGTCAGGCTATGGGGGTCACGCGCTGCAATGTTAGAAAGGTCATGTGTTTGTTTTTTCCAGTCTGTATGTGGCCTCACTTAAAATTAGGAGTTCCGAGATTAAAAAAGGAAGGCTGGCCCCAGAGATTTATTTGGGTGTTAGCCTGGGACATGGGTGATCTTAATTCAGCATCCCGCATAACCACAAGTTTCCTCTGAGACCCTGGGCAAGTCCCTTTGTCTCTATCAGTTCCTCATGTCTAATAGGCAAATAATGTACAGACATCAGATGAGATTTACCTCAAAGTCTGGGGTGCATGTAGACTCCAAGGGCCAAATGAGTACTCTGAGCAGGGCAGATTGTATGGAAAAGCAGGATCTGTCTGATCCTCAGAAGGAATCAAAATTCATCCTTCTGGCCAGAAGTACCTGTTATCCTTGCTGCAAGCTTCCAGCACTGCACAAGGCATGTTTGCAACCCCCCCCCTTTTTTTTTTTCTTCCCCACTTTTTCCCCTCTCCACCTTTCTGTTATGTTCAGAGGTGTTGGCAGAACTACACAAGGCCACATAAGTGAAGCTAATGGAGGTTGCGCCCCAGTACTGAGAGCGCCAGGTCCAAAGCACATGGCCCGTTGCCTCCCTGGTTGCATTGCCCACGTTGCCAGCCTTATGCTGCAACTGGGGAGAGGAAGTAAAAACAAAAGGAGGAAATGTAATGGTAAATGGTTCACTGCAGGCAGGGGCCCGAGGCCAGGTATAGCATCTGCCCACTCGTGTGTGCCTATGCTTGATGTGACCGGGGTTTCAAAATCAGAGTCCCAGTGGCAGCTGCTCAGGGTGGGGGCAGATGAGATTGTTTCCTCCTGTTGCAGCATGGCCTGGGAATCCCCTTGCTGTTTGTTCAGCCTGAGGAGCCCAGGAGGGACCATGAGGTAGAGCCCTGCTCAGATGAGCTTTCAGCCTAGGAGAGAATGAAGGGAGGAGGAGGAGGCTGGCATTGAAGATGGTGATGCTGACAAGTTGCCATGCAGCACAGGGAGGGCACAGCTTTGGAGTTTTCTAGCTGCAAGGCTGAACCTTGGCAGAGGCAAGAGCAGCATATTGCTCTCTCTTCTGGCTGCCTTTCTGCAGCTGTCCAGCTTGTTAAAGCAAAGAGAGGGAGGATGTTTGCAGTTAGACAAGCCTTCTACTTCTTGAGTAACAATTTGAACCAAGTCCATTATCGTGAAATTATCTGCTATCACATCTTTCCTGTCTTAATCTGCCTGTATCCTTTCCCTTTCAGATCAAAGGGTCCTGGTCGAATAAGAGGGGCTCAGAGTTTGCCAATCCCTACAGCCATAAAAGTATCCTCACAAACTGCTGTGCAGTGCTGTGTGGACCATTCCATCCCAGGTAAGAGATTTTGACCTCCATGGCATTGGGAATTGCATCCTGCTCTGTGAGAGGGGCCTTGGAAAGGACAGATTTATCACAATTCAGGGGAGACTGTGTCAGCACAAACACATCTACTTTGATGATGATGATAAAACAGTTTCCCAGACTCTGCAGAGGAAGGCTGGAGATATGGCTAAGTAGGAGATACAACTGTTGCTTCTCCTGTGTTTGGGCTCGACGAGTCTGGGTCACTTGTAATTGTTTCATGGAGTTTGCAGATAAGAAACATCCTGCGATTCAATAAGGGGAGAGTAATGGCACCAAAGGGCTTTGCAGCAGATGGTAAATAGCAGTAGTGGCACTACTTCTTAGCACATGTTTTTCCTCCTGTACTCTGAGGATCGAGCATCATGGCAAGCAGCCGGCAGAGGTCCGCACCAGCAGTGTGGAGAGCCTGGGGTTTACCAACACTTAGATTACCCGAAACGCTTAGCAGCCTCCTACCAGATGCTCTTACCTGAGTTAACCAAAACTGACGCTAAAACAAGGGCAAAGGTGGGCAGTTTGCTGCAGATGTAAGGAAGCTTTGGGCCTGAAGCACGAGTACCTGTAGCACAGGATTATCGCTGCTTTGTCACAAGAGGGTGCAATTGGGCAGAGTCAGGCCGGTGTCCCCATGTGCTGTGCAGCAGGAGCTGAGGATCTCCACACTGACTTGGAGCTCTCAGCCTGTCCTAGGGCATGTAGGGATCCTTGAGACAAGTTTATTCAGTGGATCCAATTTGGATTTATGTGGAGCGTCTCAGAGGTGCTAACTCGGTGTAACACAACAGCTGGGGAGGGTGTCTGAGGCTGTGGAGCTAGAGTCAAAGTTTTACACTTATATCTGGCCCTGCTCTCTGAAGTGCCCCCAAGCTTTTGGTTGGATTCAGAGGTGCTGAAATGCCAGTGCTGCCGTTCAGAGACAGTAAATCTGCAGATTCAGGGAGCCAAGCTCTTTGCTGGGAGGCTGTGGAGAGAATAGTGTTTTACTCCCAGTTCTTTCCTCATTCACATTGTTTTCCTGTTGTGAAGACCTTTTGCCAGTTCCCATTTGGGTTTGTGGTGACCCAAAGCTTTAACTGCCTAAAAGCTGCTTGGTGGCTTGTGTGATAAGTTTGTGGTTTGTCTAATGGGCAGGAAGCTGTGTTATCCAGCGTGCTCCTGCCGATGCTTTGTTTGGCAGTTCCCACGAGGAGAACCCTCTCTGTGGCACGTGAGCTTCTGCCTTGATGGGGTCTTCATTTTCTGAACTCCTCTCCCCTTGCACCCTTCCCTTTCTGTTTTCCAGTTTGATAGACAGAAGAGGATTTATCCAGCCAGATGTCGGGACCCCAGCCAGTCCTAAGACCGAAATCCCTTCCTTTGGAGCCAAAACTGACACCAGCATGGTAGGAGGCGTTCCCTAGCAGTGCTGTGATGTAGCCCAGTGCCTGCTGTGCCTGCACCTCACTCCAGCCAGTACCTTCCCCTCTTACCATCTCCCCAGCCTCAGGCAGGACAGCCCTGTGATGCAGAGCTGCCAAAGACTCAGTCGAGCCATATGTTGCCTTTTTTTCTTTTCTTTTTTTTTTTTTAATTTATTTATTATTTTTTTGTTTCACTGTGATGTGGCCTGTCTGGACTTTGGACTGAAAGAGCCCAACAGCATGCAAGACCCACAGACTTGTGCAGAAAGCAGGGGGTTCCTGCTGCACCTGGGAAGCAAATAGGTCTGGGGAGCCACCAGACCTTCTGAGCCTGGAGCGTCTGCTCCCGGGGATCATTCTGTTTCCTGCCAGGAGTAATGAGGTGGGCCAATGATGGGAGGCAGGGACTGGAAAAGGGTTCCCGCTCTGAGCTGGGCTGTCACACCTCATCTTCTGGGCTGGTAGAGGCATAAGTTCCCTGGTATCCCTGTTATCTTCATGAACACGTCCTGCTCCCCTGTGCCAACGTGGAAGGGCTGTTGTGTCTTTTAATGGCTGGGTTTTCACCTTGACTGCTGCCGGAGTGGCTTTTCTTTTCCAGGATTGGTTGTGCCTTGGTAATTTGGGGCTCTTCAGCTGGGAGGACTCTGGCTCCCAGCAGATGTGGAAGCTAGCTAGATGTCCCAGCTGCTGTTGATCCTATTTTCTGGCTGGTCACTGAGGGGGTGCTGAAGAACTCTATGTTTTGGCCCTGCCAGTCAGTAAGACAGCATTTTGCAGCAAGAACACGAGTTAGGATGACCCTCCTTTTAATGGGGAAGAAGAAACATGCAGTGTTCTTTGGCTCTTGTCATGAGATGCTGGTTGGCAAGGCTGCAGGTGAAAGATTTGGGAACCTTAGCTTACCAGGAAAGCCTGGTTATGTCCTGTCTGTACGAGACCAAAAGGCAACAGAAAAATGCCTGAATTCCTGAGGGTCATACCCTTCTGAGGTGGAGTTTCACAGAGGAAGCAGTGAAACGGGTGCTGATCTCTGATAACCTCACGTTGTTCTCTTGGTTTGGGTTTCTGGCCAGCAGATGAGAGCAGGGCTGTCCCCAGCACCTCAGGAGCAATTCCCGTGTGCTTGGGCTCATCCACGAGCATCACTCCGAGCCTGCGAAGGCATGGGAGAGCTGGGCTGGGCAGCCAGCTCTGCGTCGCTGACACTGGAGTGTGTGTAAGGGAGAGTCACAGACCTTGTTAGCAATACTTGAATCGTGTTATTAAAAGCTGCTGGATATTTTTGCACAATTTGTAGATTTTTTTTTTTTTTTCCTATGTAGAACATTTTATATTTGGTGCAGGTAGCGTTGTGCATGTTAGCACCAGGACAGAGGCTTGCAGCATTTTGTGTCGAGCTGCCTGGTCAGGTTTCCGTGGGTCAGACACATGTATTTCAACCTCAGGCAGAGGCAGCACATTCCTGGGGGCAGCCTGTCCCCACTGAATTCACCAGCGCTGTGCTTCGCACACTGTGAATGACCGTGCCAGCCCGTGCGCAGCTTCGAAGCACACTGGGTGACGGCAGAGGCACAAGGTTCCCCTGGCCTTACATTTCTGGCTGGCTGCACAGGGATCTCGGTGCTTCTTTGCTGTGGCCACCAGCTCTACCTTCCCCTCTGCAAAGAGCCAAGGTGAGAGCACGGGTGACGGCTGCTGAATTTCTACCGGACCCTGGCAGATGCCCCTCACCACCCGGGGAGGCTCCTGGTGATGCTCTGCCAGCCGCCCCAATCCTGCACCTTCGTGCCATCTCACGGGCCAGGTGCTTTAGCGTGTTGCCCGTGTTGCATCCAGAGAGGCCACCCTGCCCTTCCCTCCCTGCTTCTCCTGCAGGGATGTCCCCAGTGGGGCTTGTCCGTGGCAGGCGTGGGGCCAGGGTGAGCCGAGCCGAGCTGAGCTGTGCGGAGCGGGTCTGGTGCTGGGGAGTGAGGAGCAGTGTGGGGGGTGTTCCCAGGGGCCAAACTCCTTCCTGGTTTTGTTTAAACCGGTTTTCTTTGTTACTCAACGTAATAAAGTTATATTTTTAAAGAGTTAATTGCTTGGATTATTATTTTATTCCTTTAAGGGAGAAGAGGGCAGGTGTCCCTGTGTTTAACAGCTGTCATGTGGCAGCTGGACTCTTTATTAGGCCCAGGCCTTGCCTGGAATCTGTTATAAGCTCCTGCAGGATGAGGCTACGAGGGATCCTTAGCAGCAATTGGTGCTGCTGTGACTCTTGCTGGAGCAAAGGGATTTTTCTGTCCCACGTCTCCAGGGTGGGCAGGGTCTCACCCGCTCGCTGGTCCCCTTCCTGCAGAAGCTGTCACCTCAGCATCCTTTCCCCACCTACCTCGTTTGGTCCAGGGCTGTGCCAGGAGCTGTGGTCCCCCCGTCTAATCGAGCCCGCTCCGGCTGTACCAGCAGGTGTTGAGGTGCATAATCTCTGGTGTCTTCCCCAGGAGGATGCCTGCCAGGACTTTGCCATTTCCTGCACAGCCTGACGGGATTTGCCCCCTCCTTGGACGTTAGCCCTGCTTTCTGAGGGTTAGCTGGTAAGAAAGCGCTTTCTTCTCCCTGTCATCCACTCGAGCGACCCATCTCATCTCCACTGCATGACCAGCTCTCTCCACGGAGCCCATCACCCTCCAGTTGTGTAGACATCTGTATGCTGTGTGGCCCATCCATCCCACCAGTACCCCACTGGCATCCTGCTGGCGTGAGGGGCGGCGAGCCCTGGGTTGTGCCGTCTCGGTGCCGGGCTGCGTTGGCAGAGGGGTTGCCCGCAGCCTCGGCGAGAAGCGAGGGACGGTTTCCCCCAGTTTTGTGCTGGGGCTTGGTACGAGATGGAGCCACCCGCTGTGCGTGGTGCATGCATGGTGGTGCTTAGAAAACTGTGTGGCTGAGGGTTGGCTCAGGCTCCGGGCAGAGGGTTCATGGAGCCCAGGGCTTGCTGGATGGCACGCCGTGGTGGTTTGTGCTCGGTGGAGCTGCCATGATGGGATTGGAAGGAACGCCCAACTGATGCAGAGATTTAGTGTTCGGAGCGAGCTGTGGTCTGAAGAGAGGAGGGGAAGCCTGGGACAGATTTCTAATCCCAGCTCTGACCTGCTCTGTGGTTCAGGCAATTCCTCCCTTCCCTCCCCCTCTGCCTGTTTTCCTCTCTGTAACACCAGGTTCCTCCTCCAGCATGCCCGTGGCCACAGTAAGTTCCTTCCAACGCACGTTGTGACGAAGCCCTGCTTCGTTTGTGGGCTGCAGAGCTGCCCCTCTCCCTCACCCCACTAGCTCCTGCCTGCTCGAGCCTCAGCGGCGGCGATGGAGGAAGGCTGCCCCTTTCTCCCTGCTTGTGGCTGCCAGCGCTCTCCTCCGACCTGGACTTTCTCCCCTTTCTGCCACTGAGCCTGGGTGCTCCTCTCTGCTCCCTGCTGCTCCTCGCTCATGTATTTCTGGCACTAACCCTCTCTTTCTCTTCCTCCCTTCTCCTCTCCCTCACACCGGCTCAATCCAGTATCAAGAGCCCTGGCAGCCCGCAGCCCTCTGCCTCCCGTGGAGCATCCTGCGGGGAGCCAAGACACCGCGGGCAGCACCCGAGACTACAGCCATGACCACCACGAGTGCCTCCGCTCGCCAGGGCTACATGGCTGCGCCTTCCTCCCTCCCACCGCAAGAGAGGGTGGAAAGCGGCCGTGCGCAAGGAAAAGCTTTTCCAATCCCTCTCTGGGAGCCGGGACGGCCATCCTGCAGGTTCAAAGCTCAAAGCCATACAGCCGTCCCACCCGAGTGCAATAACTGGAGTTCCTGCTGTCCCCTGCCACTGGATGGACTCATGCAACCAAGCCGAGGCTGCCAGTGGCTCCCCGTAACCACCAGCTTTACCCCCAGTGAAGGTGTCTCCCCTCCCGTAGATGCTGGAAGATAGCGGTTAGCATTCCAGCGGGCTTTCGAAAGGAGCAGGCTTGACGCCAGAGTGGTTACAGCCGAGCCGGTGGCATTACACACCCAGCCCCACCAGCCCCGCTCCGAGCCGTGTCCGTGTGCCGGAGGACTCTCCTCTCCGGATGGGAGTTAGCGCGTGGTCAGGGTTTACCCTTGCAAACCCCCCTGGCCAGCTCCCACCTTCCTGTTTCATCTTAGCGCAGCTCTAGTTTTAGGGAAAGGGGTTCAAGCCCTGCAGCGCCTCGAGCAGCCGGCATTGCCGGAGGCTGCAGCACAGGCTGGGCTGGGAGCCGTGCGGCGGAGCCGTGCAGCCAGGCCTGCCCAGCCTAGAGCCCAGTAGACTTCACCATCTATTTAGGCCTTGTACTTTTGTAACAAAATAAAAGTTTCTCCTATTTACCGTACGCCAGCGTCTGGCTGCTGCTCTGCCGGTGGAGGGGAGCTGCTCCCTGCAGCTCGTGCCTGGGCACGCCGGTGCTGCGCGGGGTGGGGAAGCCAAGCAGAGCCACAGAGGGCTGGCACCCCTCCACCATCGGCCGAGCCGGCCGCGGAGCCGGGAGCCAGGAGCTCCCTGAAGTCGGCTGTGGCACTAGCCGTGGCCTTGAGGCAAGTCACGGCCTTCCGTGGCTCTGCACCCTCCTCTATGGCGGGGAGGGCACCAGCCTCGCTGCTGGGGCCGGGGAAGGAATGATGGGCAGTGCCGGTGGGACCCGGGGTGCGGTGAGCACCCCAGGCAAAATCGGTCCCCCACTGAAAGTGTCGGGAGCCGGCAGCGTCCCCACAGCCTGGGGAACCGCAGGGCTGGATGGGTGAGGCTGGGGGTGGCCGGGTGGGCTGTGAGCGGCCGGGTGGGCTGTGAGCATCCTTCCAGTGCCGCTGGGAACGGCCGCGAGCATCCTCTGCCTCCCGCCTGCCATCGCGGAGCCGCTCCGGTGCCCAGCCAGTGCCTGCCTGCAGCATCGCCAGCTCACGGGACTGGAGAGGCGCGTCGGCCTGGGCAGCGTCCCCTGGGGCCGGGGCTGAACTGGGTATCCCTCTCTCTGGGGCGATGCACCTTCTGGTGGTGTTCTTTGGCATTTGGGGCACCCACGGGTGCTCTGCAGGGGGATGCTGCAGCCGAGCTCACCCGGAGCCTCGGCCTGGCGATCTGGGGCTCTTCCCTTCACCCGCCCGCTGATTTTTCACGAAACCGGTAGAGCAGAATGTTTTTTGCAGCCTCCTCGCAGCCCATTGTAACCAAAATTTGGCTGCATCTCAGCCCCTTTGGCAGGGGCTGCCAGCAGACGCCTGAGCCGAGGTCGAGCCATCGCACATCCCATCTGAGCGTCCCGTCCTGCTGGGGGGGGGGGGTGTCCTGCCAGGGGCTGGGAGTCTCCCCACGGAACCCTCTCGGAGCAGAACCGATGGGATTAAACAGCCCAAACGCAGCCGGGCTGGGGGAGGATCAGCCTGAGGTTTTGAAGGCAGGTCTGGCGGCGAGAGCTTCGCTGGGGCTGGGGGCCGCAGACCCCGACCCCGTACAGCTTTGCTGCTCAAATTGGTGCCAGCTCAGGCTAACTCCCACCTGGGAATTGCTGCCTCGCATTTTTGCAGGGAAGGAGGTGGGTTTTAGAGGGCCGGGTACATCGGGTTGCCCGTTTGACCACCCCAGCCCCTATACAGGGGGTTTTGTGCTTGGTTGAAGCTTTTAGAGGGTCTTTATGGATTTGCCTCCTCCCCCCCAAAAAACCACCTCATCTGCTGGGCAGAGGGTGAGAGACGGGCAGTGGTCTCCTACGTGGCCATTCCTTTGGGAAGTGCCTTCTCCCAGCTGCGTAACCTGCTCCCAAAGTGGATCACGCTCACCTGGGGAAGGAGCTCTTAATCGCCGGCGAGGCACCGCACGTGGTGCGATTCCGGGGTGGGACACGGAGGGGCCGCGGGGAGGCTGGCAGAGCTGGACACCCTCCTGCTGCTGCCACATGTGAGCCCCTCGAGGGGCCGGGGTACCCCAGACCCACAATGTGCCCGGAGGTTTGGCCGGGAGGGGGGAAGCAGCCCCGAATCCCCCTCGCAAGGGCAGGGAGGGAGCGGTGTGGAGGGTGGGGGTGTGTGTGTTTTCCTGGGCTGCACATAGTTGGGAAAAGCATTCACGGATCTTTCTCGTGTCCTCTGTCCCCAGCATCCTCCATCGCCCCGTCTGTGCGGGAGCTGAGCGAGACGGAGTCAGGGGGAATGACAAGGACGGGGTGGCACCGGAGGCTGTTTGCAGGGATGAGTAAAACAGCGAGTCATGCTGATTAAAAAAAATAAAATAAAATAAAATAATAAAAAACCAAACCCTTTTTGCCTTGGCCCAATGCCACCAGGCACTGGCCCCACCCTGCCCTTCCCGCACGCTTCCCGCACGGCAGATAAGGCCGGGGATTGGCACAGGCTGCGAGGCCGAGGCTTCGCCAGCACGGCCAGCAGCCGCCAGCACCCGGCGTGTGGCAACAAGCTTGAGCAGGATGAGAGTGAAACTGCAGCGCAACGCGAAGCAGAGATCCTAATCGGGGCGGCGCGTTTCCATCGGCGGGCCAGCACCTACGGCGAGTTTGTGTCAAAAAAAAATTAAAAATTAAAAAAAAACCCCCCCACACACCCCCCCCCCCCAACAACAAAATGACCCCCAAACCCCTTCCAGTTATAGCTTGAGAGATGACAAAAGTCCCCAGTGAGACTCTGGGATGGGGAAATGGAGCCCTGGGTTGGAGGTGAGCAGTGGAGGAGCCCTGAGTTCAATGGGGCTGGGGGGGGTCCCCCTGCTGCTGGCCGGATCCGGGCTCGCACCGCCGGTGGCTGCCCCACCGCGGGACATTTTGGGAGGGGGTCAAGCCCGTCCCGCTGCGCAGCAGCTCGAAGGTGCGGGGCGATCGCACCCTGCTTTGGGGCGGTCCCTCCCGCGGCGCTTGGGCGAGTTGCTGAGCCTCTCTGCCTCGGTTTCCCCACCTGTGGGAATAAATACCTGCCCGTCAAGCCCTCGCAATTACTAGTGAGTTAATCACCATATAAAAAACGACAGTGATATGATTTTTAGGGGGAGGGGGGTGGGGAGGAAACCGTTTTTACGACCGGACACACCCCATGGCCCATTTCTCCAGGGGGGGGTGGGAAGAGCTGAACACTGCTGCATCTCTGCGTAACACCCCCCCCTCCCCGAAACGATAACCCACCAGCTGTCCCCCCCCGCCTTTCCAAGCACTTTTAGCAGCGGGACGGGCGTTCCCTCGGTCCCGGAGTGGGTGTTGGCTGGGGGAGACCCCCAGGGCATCCATGGGTGCTGCGCCCACCGCCAAGCCCTCCCCAGGGGACCCATGGGGAAGGCAGGGCGTTGGCCACCCCCCCTTCGCCCCTTCCCCAGCACCCGCCGCCCGCGGGTGATGATTCACGGCAATTTTCCTTTTAAGGCCGGGCTCGACGGGGAGGAAGCAGAGGAGGAGGAGGAGGAGGACACTCCTTCGACCTCGCTGGCTCCTCCTGCTCTCGCTCGAGGCTCCGACGCTCAGCCAAAAACGAATCCCGGCGGCGGGGCTCGGCAGAGGCTCCGACGGCTCCCGGCCCCGCTCCTCGCCCAAGCGTCTGCCCTGCGCCCGCGTCCCAGCCATGGCAAGAAACCACCAAGTGCAGAAGGCCAAGCTGGCCGA
This sequence comes from Aviceda cuculoides, assembly GCA_035590195.1. Lineage (NCBI taxonomy): Eukaryota > Metazoa > Chordata > Aves > Accipitriformes > Accipitridae > Aviceda > Aviceda cuculoides. The sequence goes on from JAVJGG010000021.1 coordinate 4,406,619, forward strand.
GCAGGCTGAGCGCTATGAGGACATGGCGGACTTCATGAAGGCGGTGGTGGAACACGGGGACGAGTTGTCCAACGAGGAACGCAACCTCCTCTCCGTCGCCTACAAGAACGTGGTGGGGTGCCAGCGCTCGGCGTGGAGGGTCATCTCCAGCATCGAGCACAAAACCGAAGAGGGGGACGACAAAGCGCAGCTGGTGAACGAATATCGGGAGAAGGTGGAAAGGGAGCTGAACTGCGTCTGCAAGAACGTCCTGGCCTTGCTGGACAAGTATCTCATCAAAAAGGCGAGCGATGCTGAGAGCAAGGTCTTCTACCTGAAGATGAAGGGCGACTACTTCCGATACCTGGCCGAGGTGGCCACCGGGGACGACCGCAAGAAGACGATAGACAACGCCCAGGAAGCCTACCAAGAGGCCATGGACATCAGCAAAAAGGAGATGCAGCCCACGAACCCCATCCGCCTGGGGCTGGCGCTCAACTTCTCCGTCTTCCACTACGAGATCGCCAACGCCCCCGACCAGGCCATCTCCCTGGCCAAGACCACCTTCGACGAGGCCATGGGGGACCTGCACACGCTCAGCGAAGACTCCTACAAGGACAGCACCCTCATCATGCAGCTGCTCAGGGACAACCTCACGCTATGGACAGCCGAGTGCGCCGGAGAAGACGGCGGCGAGGCTGGCGAAGAGCCCAAGAACTGAACGGCCCCTGTGGAGCTGGGGACCGGCCCCCACCTGCCCCTCTCCAGTCTCTTTGGCATCTCTTCATGGTTGTTGTTTTTTTTTTTTTTGGTTTGGTTTTTTTTTTTTTTTGTTTTTTTTTTTTTTGGGGGGGGGGCGGAGGGGAAGGCATCTCAGCTCCCCCACGGCCCCCCCAGCCTGGATGCCGGGAGTGGGGGTGGCTTTGGCATGGCTCCCCCCCCCTTCCCTCTCCCTCATTCTCTGCTCTGGGGAGGGGGAAAGGAGGGAAAGGGGGTGCCTCTGTCCCAGGGCTGCCAGCACCCCACTATTTAACATTTGGAGGGGGGGGGGGGGGCCAGCCTCGCATGTGCCAGCTCCAAACCCCCAAAGGGCTGGAGCCACGTCGGGAGGAGGTGAGGGGCCAGGACGGGGCAAGGGGAGAGGGGTCCGGGCAGCCTCGCCATCCCGGGGCGGGGGGGGTCGCGTTATTGCCAAAGCCTCTGTGCGTCTCCAATAAACCATCTCCTGCACGCCTGCCTCTGGTCTGCCTCGTCTCTCCCCCGCGCACGTGTCCGGGCAGCTCCCGCCGCCGCCGGGCACCCGCTTCGCCTTCCACCCCGCCAGCACGGGGGAGCGGCTGGGTCCCCTGGGCTCCGCCGCACCGGGTTGGCTGCTCTGGCACTGGGGGGGGGGGGGGGCG
>JAVJGG010000021.1:4424458-4451965 GCA_035590195.1 Aviceda cuculoides
GGTGGCCAGGCCTCAGGGGGGGTCACAGGCCCCAGAGACAGCCAGGTCCCCCCGAAATGGGGGTCACAGGCCCTGGGGGTGTCCAGGCGCTGGGGGTGTCCAGGCCTCAATGGAGGTCACAAGCCCTAGGAGTAGCAGTGGGTGGCCAGGCCCCGGGGGGGTCACAGACCCTGGGGGTGTCAGGCTGCTGGAGGTGGCCAGCCCCCGCCGTGCCACGCAGCATAGCCTCATGTGAGGGGTCCTGGCCTTTCCCTCTTGGTAAAGTCCCGGTGCTGCGTGTCCCACGATGGAGGGGCGGCCCTGCGGTGTCAGACCTGCCTCATGGGCAGCGACACGGGTAGGTGCCACGCCGGAACCCCCAGTCCCTGGGGGGTGGTGGGACCGGTGGCAGGATGGAGGTGCCGAGGGCTCTCCCCTGCACCAAAGTGTCTGTGTGCCCGGTGTGGGGTAACTCTGGCAGCGGGGCTGTTCGGCATCCCGTGTGCCGTGACTCACGCACGCATCACCAGGCTGCGTGGCTCAGGGCTGCCCGCGGCTGGCGCGGGCCTGCGGAAATCATCCGGTGACTCATGGGCTCTCTCCCCATGGAAAATGGCCGTCACGGGGCTGAGGTCACCTTGGAAGCCATCCGTCACCGTTCAGCAGCAGCGGTGAGAGGTGGAGGGACAGACTGACGAAGCAGTCCTTCCTCCCACCGGGCTGCTGGTAAATAGTCAAGGTGTTACTGGGGTAGGAGGGTGATGGAGCACAGGGAGGCTTCGTGCGGCTTTATCTGACACCTCAGCTGGGTCGGGCACGGCAAATGGGATGGGGTTGGTGCCTGTTGGCAGTTGCGTGCGTGTCCAGGTGAGTCAGAGCATCCACCTCTGACATGGCAGCTGCACCGGCAGCCCTCGGGCGAGGCTCAACGCCTGGAGAAAGGCGCAACGCGTGGACGGGCTGCGATTCCGCTGCCTCTGCGAATTTCCGTCTGCTGGGCGCACCGAGGGTTTTTGTGCCACAGGGCCGTTCGTCAGACAGCTCCCGCTGCCGGTGATTGACATGTGTCCACATCGCAATGCTCCCTTGCCACGGCGAGGCAGATGGATTTTTATGGAAAGCCCCTTTTCATTCGAGCGTTCTTTCCACACCAGGCCTGCAGCCGGTTTTTCTAACCCCCCCGAAATTTAACACTATCTCTAAAAAGTCACCACCATGTTCCAAAATGTAAAACCTTTTATTAAAAAAATAATTTACTGCGTCTTATATACAAACCGCAAGAACGTTCACTTATAAAATACTGACATCTAACTTGTTGCAGAAGCTGCAGGCAGGAGGAGCAAGCTTTCCAGGCGTGCTACGTGTGCACCCGGCTGTAACTCCAGGGAGGGACATTTGGTTCTACCACTAAACCAGCTCCGCTCATCTCTGCAGTGTTCACAGCTTGGGGTTCACTTATTGTCGCTCAAACGGAGGTAAGCCTACAGCCCAAAATGATGTGCAATAGGTTTAGGTGGTCTTAGGTAACCCATCGCCCTGCGAGCAGTCCTGTTGTATTTCACGGCATTGCGGAGAAAAGATGCAATCTAAGAAGAAGTAAGAGGGGTGAATCTGCACACCCTGTAAGATTTAATACTCTGGCTTTTTCCCTCTTGGTGCCTGAGGAAGATCTTTCATGAATATTTCTAAGATTTTGAGCACAATAGACAGACTAAGACTTCACCCAGACCTAATTTCATAATGTTTGCACTCGGTAAGCAACACCACTGAAGACATGTTATCCAGTGTTCCTAAACACCTCAGAATCAAGCTGTTAGTTGAGGACAAACCTCATCTCTTGGAGTTAACAGCAAAATGCACATTGATTTCAGTAGGACTAAGGATTCATTGAGTAAAAACCAGGACTGGGCTCTAGCCCAACCCACTCCATGCTCTGTTTGCAGTTGGCTGGTGGCTCCAGCTGCAAACAGGGAAAGAAACCCCTCACCCGCACACACGATCGCTGAAACGGAGAGCGGCACAGGCGGAGCAGGAGCTGCTGTAAACATCTGCTGAACCAGAGCCGTTTCTCCGTGTGCTCTGCTGCAGCCTGGCTGAATCCCCCAACCTCGGCCCTACCGAAACGTGCAATTCCCCACAGAGTCCAGAGCACTTCTCTTGCTAAATCCCCGCTCCCAGATTCGCTTTGCTGCCCGGCGAGGCGTGGGGAGCATCCACGGGGCTGGCAGCCGAGCGCGGTTGCTCAGCAAGCCACGCGTGCTGCGGGACCCAGCTGCCCGCCACTTATTTCATACAGCATTTCCGCGATGAGCTCGACGATGTCGGCGTTGCCAATGACAGGTCGGAAGAAGAGATCTGTGATGAGGGTGGGAGGGATTGATTTTAAGGTGGAGGCGATCAGCAAAATGCGGGCAAAGCGGCCCTGGTCCTCAGGGTGTAGGGGCTGCAGGACCTCCTGAAGTGCTCTCTGGGCTTCCCGCTGGAGGCTCTCGATGTACAGGGAGGCCCTCAGCCCAGGGACATCTGCAGAGGGAGAGGAGGAAAAGCCAGTGATGAGGAAGGCTGGAAAACAGCCCTAGGTTTCTCCCATTCCCACCATTCCCCCTCCCCATTTCTCAGAAGGGATCTCCAGGGCCCCGTTAACGAGATATACGCAGCACTACCGAGATGTAGCTATTCCAGGGCTGCCTTTGGAGGGCGGAAAAGTAGTTAACTGGGCAAACTCACACTTTACAAAGTAAATCTCGGGGTCCTTTATCATCTGCAGGGCAGGCAAAAGTCTCTGGCTTTTACCACTACATTTGACATCCCTCCTCCCCGCGTCCTGGCACATTTGGTAAAAATCAGTGTTAAGGATAAGGTAACCAGCCCTCTCCGCTCTCATGCCTGCCCACGCTCTGAACGTCTCCAAGCCAAGCGGTGTGTGTTCAGATGCTAACGTGCGTGAGGATGTGCTCTCCTGCCATCAGGTAGAGCCACGAGGGCCGGGCACTCACCAGGGTTGAAGAGAATGGCTCCTTTCAGGTAGGCGTATTCCTTGGGACTCAGGTCCAGGCTCCAAAAGGTGTTGAGGCAGCACTGCAGCCGCTGCACGGCAGCCAGTGTGGGCTGCGTCCGTTCGGGCTCCTCTCGTTTGCTTTGGCCATCGAGGAGGATCTTCTTGAGCATGCTGGGGGCCGGGGTCTCCATCACCTCGAAGGTCACCATCTCCTGGACGAGCCCCAGGAGGAAAAGAGGGACCCAGCAGCTGTCCAGCAGCAGGAGTTGATCCTCTCGTGGCAGCAGGTGGAAGGAAGGGAGGTTTTTCATGAAGCTGATGGTTTTTACCAGCACGTTGGAGGCTGCCTGGCAGGTGATTTGGGGTGTGCGGAGGCAGACGGTCCGGCGCTGGTGGCAGAGGCAGCGCTGGTGGGCTGGGCCGTGGCCACCCCGGCTATGGTTGAGGTTCTGGCTGAGGAGGGTGTAGAGGATGGCGGTGCGCTTCTCGTCGCTGTGGCACTGGCACCTCTCACAGTCCATGTCCATGCCACTGGTGGTCATACCTGTGCCGGGCAGACGGATCCTCAGTGAAACTCAGCTCCTGCTACAGCAGATGGGAGAGAGACGTAAAATCCCTCCCAAACCCTCCGTCGCAGACTGGATTCTCCCCGTCCTCTCAGCTCTGCCAGCCCATGGCTGCTCAAAGCAGCTCTTATAAGGCTGGGTCACCAGTGAAACACCCCTCCACAGCCTTGACCGCTCTGTGATTAAGCAGTCCTCATTAAAAAAAAAACCAACCCGACAAAAAACCGCCAGCAGTCCCTCAGCTGATTGGCTGGGGCAAACGAGTTCTCGGCGGGGCGTCAACAACCGTTTTCTCAATGAAGTGCCAGCGGTGCAGGGAGGGGGACGGTGGGTTGGGCGGCCTTATCACCATCACCCCAACAGTATAAACAAAGTCATTAACCCAGCCTGTACCATGGCACCAAGGCCCCGGCTGTCATCAGGCAGCACCGTATGGTGGGTGTCGCTGCCAGGAGGTTCACACACACACACACACACACTTGTCTGGGCCCTGCGTTCAATGGCCTGTACGCTCTGGCCTTGGAAAGAGCAACCTGGAAGTCGTTTTATCAGCGGCTGTTTGCCTAACCTTGCTGACAGGAGCCTCGTATCGTTACGAACCCCGCGAACCAACGGACCGTAGTGTTCAATACCAGGCAGGGCCCATCCATCGGTTCACGTCTCAGAGGAAACACAGGGCAGGGGAAGGGCAAATTCTCAGATTTTTCACCTTGAATTACCAGGTATTTTTACTCGTTGGCCAAATTAGAGGCAGGAATTGAGCTTCTAATTGCTGATTTCCAAGGGGGCTGGTGGCAGGGTGAGGGATTCCTGTGGCAGAGGGTGTCCCCCGGGATGGCGGTAACTCAGCCGGAGGAAAGGCTGGATCCTTGGTCCACCAAGGAGCGGGGGGGACACACAGAAGGGACCGGGGGGCGGCTGATAGAGCCGGGGCCGGCACCGGCACCGCGGCGGCAGCTCCCCGGGGCCACTCCCCATCACCGTGGCTGGTGGTCGGGGGCGTCCAGGCCCGCGGCGCCCGGGATGGCAGAGCAAGGCCCGGCCGAGACACGGAGCAGAGCCCGCGGTACCCGGGCGACCTCTGACCCCTGACCCCCGCGGCGTCACAGGCCTCCGCCGAGCTTTCTGGAAAGGCCCCGGACCGACCGTCGCTATAGCAACCGGACCTCCGCGCCTCGCGTCCCGCCTCCTTCCGGCGGATTGGACGCGGCCGTGACCAATCCGTGAAGAGAGCGGGGCGGATGGGTTCTGGGATTGGTGAGGTGGGGAGGAGAGCGCGTGCTTCCGTTCTCGCCGGTTCCGGTTCCGGGTACCGGCGTGAGGGGGCTGAGGCGGTCGGTGAGGCGGCGGCGGGCAGGATGGGGCTGAGCGCGGAGGAGGCGGCGGAGCAGGAGGATCGTTTCGATGGCATGCTCCTCGCCATGGCCCAGCAGCATCAGGGCGGCGTGCGCGAGGTAGCGCCGCCGGGCCCGGGCGCGGGATGGGGCGGGAGAAGCTTGTCCGTATTCCCGGGGAGGGGGGGGGATGGGACAGGACGGGCGGCCTCGGCCCTCTCTGGGCGGTGCACGTGCGGCATGTCCGTCCCCATCCCCCGCCGCCCCGATAACGGCCCAGGCCCGCGCCAGCCCCGGGGAGCGCGGAAAACCCGTTAATTAATTAGCGGGATGCTAACGAGGGGCTGCGGAGCTCAGGTCTGTGCCCTGACCCGCGTGCGGCCTTGCACTCTGGCTCCTGCCCGCCTGCAGGCTGCCCACATGGGTCATGGAGGTTTTAGTGTGCGTGAACAGCGCCCATACCAGGTCACAGCAAAGCAAAATGCCGCTGAGGAGGATTGAGTCCTTCAGTCCCACTTTCCCAGCACAACCAGGTGGTAGCAGGGCCCCTGAGACCTGGTGGGTTTAGACTTGACCAACTTGAATGGGGAACGTTCCCCTCCTCGTGGTCGAGGCTCTGCTGCCACACCTCACGCTTCCCGCCATGCTGACTCTTGCTGGGGGTTCTGGGAGTCCAGGTGCTGACCTGTGGGAGGGCTGGAGAGTGGGGGAACATCCTGCTTACAAATGGTTTGGGGAAACGGTCCTAATAACCGCTCCATGTGCTGTAGTGAAACCTTTGACTGAAATACTGACAGGACAGAACACCTGAGAAATAAAAGATCCATTGAGAGTATGGATTTCCACAGGGGTGCTTGGGGCAGCCAATTCATAACGCCTAATTCATCAGTGATACCTGGTAGGCAGCTAGTAGTTATTTTGTAAAAATAAACAGGACATGGGGGAGGGTGAGTTTGCACACTTTGAGGTTTTAGGTGTGCAAAGGAAGCAAAATACAGAGTATGTGTATATCTATATATGCACATGTATATATGCACGTATACATACATAGCCACCCAAATTCCTGCCTCATGTAACAGCTTGGGGTATTGGAGTAGGTGTACCTCCAGGGTGACCTGAGAATAAGCTGCTTGCCCTTTCTTTATGTAAACCACACAGCTGCCTCTTCTGAAAACTGGGAATCCAGGAGCTGGAGCTCCACAAAAGCCACTGGACGTGTTCTCTGGGAAACGGTCACAGGGCTGATTTCAGGATGATCCTGGCACAGATGCAGATAGGGAGTACAAAGAATAAAGGCTGCTCAAGAGACACTAGGCAGCTTGGAGTGATCTGGTCTCATTGCTCTTTTTTCTCTCCACCCTTTCTTCCACCCCCCTCCCTGTTTCCTCTACCAGCTTGTGAACACATTCTTTAGTTTCCTGAGGCGTAAAACGGATTTCTTCACCGGTGGAGAAGATGGAGTAGCAGAGAAGGTAAAAAATCAAATCCTCAAGCTTTTATGTCTTCTAACTTACATACCACCCATGTCTGTGCCATTCTAAGACTTCCCTGCCTAAACAACTCAAAGCATTACGGTGCACTTGTGGACTAGCAGCCTGTGATGCTGATGAAATTCATCACTGAAGCAAGGTAATAATGAGTTGCCCCTATTTGAGGTGAGGCACACACGATTGCTTGTTTGAATGGTACCGACGGTGCACGGTTTTTTGCCACGCTCTGGCCAAAGGCTTGTTTGGAAAGCAAATCTGCCAGACACACTGACTTAACGGTGACAGACACTGCAGTGTTGATAACCCCAAGTTACCTTATTTGTTCATCTCAGAAAAAGCACAAAGTCCACACCTCTCTGCATATGCAGCTGCACCTTTGTCTCGGGGTTGCGGTGCCTGTACAGAGCGAGCGTGCTGGGGAGCAAGCCTGCGGTCTGGGTGGCCTCACTGGCAGCCTGAGCATCTCCTATCCAGCAGGTATTTCTCACCCAGCTTGAGAGCTGAAAAACTGAATTGTTTCACTGTAGGGAGCCAGAGCTCCCTAACCAGAGCATTCAAATGCAAACTGGCCAGACTTTCTAAAGATTGCTTGCTTGTACTTACCAGTATAGCAACTGTTCCCCTTCCTGGACTACTGGAACTCCACCAGCAAAGCAGGCACTGCTGCCATGTTGAATGCGTTAGGGCAGATGTTAATTGCTAACACAGTGTATAACGTACTCTGTCTAGTCTCTAAAGTGGCAAAACTAAGGCAGGTAAGAGATGGGAAAACGGGTGGTTTCAAAGTAAGAAAGATGAAGGTTACTCCCATTTTTCTTAGACTAGAGAGCAAATCTCCCCAAATTCCTGGGGACTCCGTGCTCCCAGGGAGTGAAACCCTGAGTGGCATTTCAGAGATAAGCACTGGCTGGTGCTTTTGGAGGTCCTGACTACTGTTGGCAATTCCATAGCAAATCCATGTCTGTGCCTGTAAAAGAGAAATGTTTGTGTCCTTCGGTGGTATCTGCTAAAATGCTTTATGGCCTTCTGAAAAGGTGCTCACTACAGAGTCTCTGACACCATAGTAACCACAACAAAAATTGAAGAAGCTGCTTCCCCAGTCTTGCTCACCCTTTGGCATGAAAGAGAAAGAGGAGAGGGTGGGAAAGTCGTCTTTCATGGGGTGCCATTTCAGAATCCCTTGTGGTGTAGAGTGAGGGGGGTGTGGTGGTACGTGGAGAGAAGTGCGGTGTGTGCACACTGACAGGCTTGGGCAATGTAAATAGTTTGCTCACCATGGATCATTGTGCAGTTAGGAAGAGAGGCTGGGAGATGCACGTCTTGAATTCTGTATCCTAGGAGACACTGGACTTGTGTTGTGTAAATAAATCTTGCTTTCCCCTTCAAAACAAAGCAGAAATACTTGGTGGTTGGTTACAAAACTACAAGGCGTGGATGCTTTGAGTTGCTCTGGAAGGGTGCTGAATCCCTCCAGAAGTTTCTAGGATTTATATAAACCAGTATATAAACCCCTGTCTGAGAAATCTCTCCACTCGGATTCCTTTTCTCAGATTCTGTCTATTTTGTTTTCTGCAGCAACTTCAGTTCTTATACGTGCTGCTTTGCACAGCGCTGCTGGTGTTATCGACCACGGAGCAATTGCTCTGGCTTCCTGCCTGTGTACTCAGCTTTCCCTCTGAGCAGTACAGCCGTTTGCATCAGAGACCTTGAGATTTTGCTTTTCATAGTCTCAACAACATGAGAATTTGGAGTGAGATTTGAAGCAAAGATTTATATAGGAACTTGCCCCTAAGTGTAAAACACTGAGCTTTCCAAACATAAATCATGACACTGAATCTCCATCTAGTGCCCGGGTAAAAGCCCAGTCATGGGAAAAGTCAGAAGTAGGTAAAAAAACTTGGATCTAGTGTCTTTGTTCTTCCAGCTGTCCTAGATGTACAGGGTAGCTGTCAAATGGCTGGGTTAGGCGTCTGCTCGTCCTGCTGGAATTGCACAAAGGCCAGAACAAGTGGAGAGTTTGTATTCCTCTGTTATCTCCATGGAAATACACTCCCTGTGTAAGGAAGAAGTAGGAAGGGCTATGTTTAATATTTTGAGTTTTCTCCTACTTTAGATATTCAGTCAAAAGGCTAGAGTGAAAATGAAGGGAAAAGTCACAACATCTTTGTGACTAACCAGTGTTCTTGTGCTCCTCAGTAGACAGTGAGTTTGCTTCATTTGGGTTTGAAAAAGTGGTAATTTTAAAAAATATTTTGATCTGTGTTCCTGTCTTTCAGCTGATCACAGATACCTTCAACCATCACAACAAACTAGCTCAGAAGGAGCGGAAAGAGAAAAAGGCTCGTCAAGAGGCAGAGCGGCGTGAAAAGGCAGAGAGAGCTGCGAAACTTGCTAAAGAAAAGCAAGAAGCAAATGAGCCAAGGATTAAGGAACTTACAGATGAGGAAGCAGAAAGGCTGCAGCTGGAAATTGACCAGGTGAGAGCGATGTCTGGTGCCTGCAGGTACCATCTAGGTCATCTCCTCCGCTGGACTGCGTGTAGCTCGGGTAGCAGTGATGGTTAAAATGGCTCGGACTTGCTCCTTTGCAATGTCTGGACCACCAGACTGGAGTAGGTGGTGTGCTTTGACATTAAATTAGCCTAAGCTCAACCATGGCAGTAACTCACTTTGCCTCTCTGCCTTCAGCAAGCTCTCTGATTGTAGCAACACCCTCTGCTACAGTCATCAAGGTGTGAAGACCAGCGGAGTCTTCCCCTTGGCAGTACCGCTTTCCTGTAACACTGTTCTAAGGGCTGAAAATTCCCTGTCAGTCTTGGGTGCAGTTCTGAGTCCTGCTCTTCAGTTTCAGCTGAAGAGGCTGAGGCCACCTAGTGTCAGATCGGCAAGTAACACAAAGTGCCAACACTTGTCTGAGCATGTTCGTTCTCTTTTTAAACAGAAGAAAGAGGCACAAGGACAGGTTAACAGTGTCCCAGTGAAACCCTCAGAGGATGAAGGTGAATCTTCGGATTCTAATAAACAGGTAAAGCTCATCTAGGGACTTTTTATTTTAGGCTGAGAGAAATATGTTTCTGGACAACCATGAGAACTCCTGTGAATGTGAGGGGGTGTCCAGTCTGGCTTTCTTTAAGAATACACACTTAACTCCCAAAGACTTCGATATGGTTTTTTTTCATTTTGTTTTTCTTGTAGTTCTAACAAGAATCTGTGTTCTAACAGAAACACCTATTCATTTCGGGCTAAATTTATGTGAACATCTAATACGTGCACCTGACCTAAAATTCTTATAAACCGAGAACTGTTGTTAGAAGTGAAAGATAGATGGAGACTTGAAGAGCTTCTTTCTTTACACTTTTAATTGGTTGCTTAGGAAACAGATGATGAAGAGGAAGATGAGAAGGATAAAGGAAAACTTAAACCCAACTCTGGCAATGGAGCTGACCTTCCAAATTATAGATGGACACAGACTCTTTCAGAACTGGATGTAAGTATTGCCTTATTACCAGGATCTGAGGATTTGAGATAGGGAATAAGAGCGGGTGCTGCTAAGAATGGTGGAGCCAATGCCCTGTATCTCTGTTGCTGTTAGTTGTACTTAACAGCAGCATTTCAATAGCTGGGAGAGAGTCTGGTAACTAAATAAAATTCCAAGAAGCTGTAGTTAACTTTGCCAAACCTTGGTCTTGTTTTAACAAGACATTAAAATCTGCTTCCCTTTTTATAGTCCCCTTGAGATATTAGCCATCCTGTTGCCAAACTTACTCTTGTATCCTTTCACCTCCCACTCACTCAGTACCGCAAGGAAAATATCACATGTTCTGTCTTCCTCCGGTGAAACCAAGGCAGAAATCTGACAGCAGCACAAGAGGGTAGGGGGAGACTTCACTGCTCAGCTCCTCAAATCTGATCTTTGTCTGGTCCAGCTGGCCATCCCTTTCAAGGTGAACTTCAGGTTGAAGGGGAAGGACGTGGTGGTGGATATCCAGAGACGGCGCCTCAAAGTTGGCCTGAAGGGCCATTCACCTGTCATTGATGGAGAGCTTTTCAATGAGGTGAAGGTGGAGGAGAGCTCCTGGCTGATTGAAGATGGTAAAACAGTCACCGTGCACCTGGAGAAGGTAAAGGAGAATGAACCACGGAGGATTCAGACTTGTCTGCCTCTTCCCTGGTGAAGTAAGAGTCTGACAAAACCTGTGAAAGCCCTGGGCTTTGTCAGCTGGAACAGAGGAGCCATGCTTATCCTTGGTACAGTGTCAATGATGCTGTTGGAACTGGGGTGCTGCAAGTTCCCCCTGTCTGCAGCCTAGCTTCATGCTAATTCAGGATATCCAATTGATTGCTCAGCAGTTTAGGAAAAGCTGGAAGGAAATCAGTCATTTTAAAGTTGTTCCTTAATGGAATAATGCCATGTTTTGACATCTGTTAGTGACATGAAAATCCAGGGACAGATGTTATTGCTTATTGTGTCCCTTCTGGGCCTCTCCGGGTGATTTATTTCTAATCCCATTTATGTCATGCAAAATGTGACATCTGACATGCTCTCAGATTTCCCAGTTGTGGAAATTCAGGCTACCTGCAAGTGGTTCAGAATGAAAAAAGTATCCTTTATCCATGTTCAGATTTTACTAACATTTAGAAAACTGTCAAATAAATTATTCCAGCAGCTTTTTCCTGTGACTGAGACATACAATTCCTAGAGCAAGTCCAGAAAAAATAAAATATTTTTATATTTTTACTTCTTCATCCTTCAGATCAACAAGATGGAATGGTGGAACAAACTAGTCTCCACAGACCCGGAAATCAACACCAAGAAAATTAATCCAGAGAACTCAAAGGTAAGAACTCCCCCTGTTTTACTGAATGGACCCTTCTCATAAATGTGCTCTCACACAGCTCACATTCAACTGCTATGTCTTTTTTTTACCAGTGTAAAACCAATACTGGGAGTACTGCTGCGTATGATGCTATCTATCATATAACATAAGTGCCCCCAAAACTTCAAATGAATGAAGCTGAGTCTATAGATCAGTGACTGTATAAGTATTTCTGCAGCCCATGAGCACAGCGTAGCATAACCTCAATGTATTCGTGTTCTCTGCAAGCAGGGTGTATGTATGGGTTGAGACAAGTTATTCCAATTTTGATAGAAGTCCTTGCTTTTAGTTATCAGACCTGGACAGTGAAACTCGCAGTATGGTGGAGAAAATGATGTATGATCAGCGACAGAAATCCATGGGCCTGCCCACATCTGATGAACAGAAGAAGCAAGACATTTTGAAAAAGTGCGTAGACCTCATTAATTTGTGGGTATTTGCTTTCCCAAGCCCCTCTTCCTCTTTGACACAAATACGTGAGCAGAAAACAGGTTGGCCTTCAATCCTACCTGTGGTCATGTCTGGAGTTACGTAGTCATTGAATTGCTGGCCAATCACCAGTGTCTATAAAAGCCCGTGGGGGTAGAAAGCGTAACGGAAAATGCTGGGAATAGCCTAGCTCTGGAATTGTCTTAATCTGCTGATTTCAAGTTCAGAAAGCATGCTTGGGACCGGAGGTACCATCTCTACTGAACTTTAACAAGGTCTTGATTGTTTTCTAATCTCCCTCTCCTCAGTAGCCCAGATAATCACCCCTCCCTGCACACCTGCCACCAGGCAGCTGTCTCCAAGCCAATAGCACTTTTATGTCTTTATTGCCTTGTTTGGCATAAATGCACCTTGGCAGGGAAATTACTCACAGAGCTCCCAAGGCCGTTTGGGAAGGCGTGGAGGCAGTTCTGGGTCATGCAGCTCCTTCGGCAAGTGCAAACCCACATCTTATCTCAGAATTGGAAGGAGGATTAGTGTAGCAGGCTTGACTCCTTTTCTTCTTTGGCTTATCTGTAGCGGCAGAAGCTTCGCTCTGATCAGTGTGTTGAGTACAGCATAGGGTGCAACTGCTTTAGAGCAGAGACCAGATTTCCTCAGTGCCTGTCTGTTGAGTCAGTAGAATGGGAGGTAGCCCTCTGCTCCTGGGAAGTCCACATACAGGATACCTCGTTGGCAAGGTCATTCGTTCAGTGCTCTGGAAGTTTGGCTTGTGCGCAGATTGGCTGGTAAAGAATGGATAGGAAGTTCAGACTTTGTTCAGGCCGAGGTAGACTCGGTGATGCACAGGTGGGTCCTAATCTCTGCCAGTGAAGCCCTCCTGGCTGCTAAACAAGGACACTATTCTCGCAGCACGTATTTCCATGGAAATGGAAAGTGGAAATGCTGTGGTGGTGTTTCAGGGGAAACCATGAGATGAGAGCACAGAGGAAGAGAGAGGCCTGCTCTTACTTGCACTTTGTGTGTGAATCCTCCACATGGTTAGTTGTTGTATCCCTTGGTGAACTTCAGGGCAGAGGAGGAAGCCAGGAGCTTCTGTGTGCGTTAATCGCTCCTGATCACTCATAGGCACAGTGTATCATTCTCAGGACTTTCTGATGTGGCAACCTGAGTCCAAATAGTCCTATCTGCTGGGATTGCAGTACATTTGAAAGGTTGCACCTAGCCTGAAACCAGATTTCTCTGGTCACGTCCTTCGTGAATTTTCACTGTCACAGCACTGGAGATATTCCCCATGTCTCCAGTAATGCTTAAGCTAATAAATTTGAGCTTAAATCGTAATTTGCCCTCACAATCTCCCTTCTGCCCCACAATCAGTGTCGTAGCTGCTACGTGTCCGTCCGAGAGGTAACAGTTAAAGGGTGTGTTTGATAATTAATAACTCCCATGTGTCTGGACTTGCTGACCTTGATGGCTGGTAGGATTGGTGATGCCACTGACCCGAGGAAAAAGTGTTTGTAGTATGGGGAGTGTGTCCCAAGGAGCTCAGCAAAACCGTCCCTGCTGTGAAGGGCGTGGGGAGGAAGCAAACTTGGTAGTGCAGGAAGTAGGGGTGCCTTACTCCCCCAAAGAGAGCTGTTCTGTGGCTTCTCTTGATTCATACCCAAGCTTTTGTCTTTGTTTTCCTTGCAGGTTCATGGAACAGCATCCAGAAATGGACTTTTCAAAGGCTAAATTCAACTGAGCCCTCCCCTTCTCCCCCCCTCTTTCAGTCAGCCCATCAAATGGGGCAGGATATATATTGCCAGATATCCCTTACCTTGGGCAAGTAAACATTTCCAGCATCCCCACCTGAGCTTGCTGTGGAGGCAGCTTCATGAAGTCATCCTCAGTTGTCCTGTGTCAAGCAGAAGGCAAGGCCACAGAAGCGGCCTGCAGCAGCTCCAGTCGGAGCCATCTGCAACACTTCCCAAATGGCAGTTAGGAGAGAAGGAGAGGTTAGAGCAGAAAGGGTGTTAGGGCTACAAGAGCCAGACTGGAGAGCTTTTGGGACATATCCTTCATGTATCTCTTAGTTTCATCTCCTGGCTCTTCAGAGCCGCTAATCCACTCTTTGCCATTTCAGTTTGGCAGCAGGTACTCCTAGGTTTTCACTCCCCCTTTGCTCTCCTGCTCTCCTGTGGAAACAAGGGCCAGTTTATTTTGTAAAATTATTCGCCTTCTGCCTCCTTGGGAAGGGAAAACAGTCTAATAAAACCAGCTATTGCAGTAGAGACAGATTGCTCATCCTTGCCGCTGCTTCTATTCATGCCAGAAGTGGAACAGACTGAGCCCTGCAGGGCTCAAGGGAGGGCTCCCATCACACCTGGAGAGGTTGACCTGCTGTCTTACAGCAAGGGAAGGCTGGAGAGCCTGTGGTTGTGGGCAAGGGAGAGGATGTGGAGGGTCTTTGGGGGTGCTGTTCTTGCTGGGAGTGTGTCTCCTGCCTCCTTTCCAAGAGCCTCTCTCCTTGCTGACTACTGACAGGCATTGCTGCGTTCTCTTCTGAGCTCCTGCTGACAAGCGGCATTACTCTGCATGTTCGTATCTTTGTTAAAACTGCAGTGCAACATAAAGAAAGAGTGGCGTATTTCCAGGTAGAGCGTGTGATTTCTCCCGCAGAAGGGATCCAGGCTGCCTGCACAGGCTGGGCTGTAAGCTGGGAGGGGGCAGCGCCTGTGAACAAGGGTGCCGGCAGGGTTGCCTGGCAGGGGCTGGGGGTCGTGCTCTCTGCAGTCTCCTGTGAATGCCTCTCAGGCTCCCTGCTCTGGACTGATGTTCGCTCCCCGGCTAAGGAGAGGCATTTAGAGCTGTGTGTCTTGCTCAGGAGTGCTGAGCAGCTCCATGAGCAGCTTAAAAACTCAAGGATGACCAAGGCTTATTGTTCCAGGCTCCACCCTCCACGTAGCAGCGCGTGACTGCACTGAGGAAGCCACCCTTGCCCCAGGTCTCCGTTATGACAAGCTAATGAGGAAAGTGTCACAAAAGCCTGGGCTCCTGTCAGTCCTTTATAGGCTACCCCAGATCCTTGCTGCTGTGGTTCTTGCCTCTGCCTCCCTGAAACCTTTCTACCTCCTACCAGAGGGAGTGGGCACAAATGGCTGAAAAACCTGCTTGGGCAAAGTCCAGCCTGGCATTGCACCTGGTGTGTTTGGTTGTTTGGGTTTTTTTGAGCAGTAGGACATTGTTTGCATTTAGTCTCCCAATTTTATAGGCTCTTGGGGTCAAAAAACCAGCACCCGCCCACCTCATGGGCAAGCAAAGACCCAGCTCGGGGCAGCTGCTTCTGGACTGCTTGGTTCTACATCCTCCTGCCTGTTCATCTTATAGTTCACCCTGCACACATTTGCCTTTGTGCTTTGGCCCTGATAAAACAACAGGGTCTCCTGTTACTGTAAGAAAAGCCAGATTGTGCTGGCTTCAAAGGTGCTTAGCCCTAGAGTGAGCGTACCTGCCAGCATTGTCCTGAACCGTGGTGCATGGGGCAGGTGAGCTGGGAAGGCTGAGCTGTTCTGGGGGTGTGACGAGGTTCATCCTGTTCTCAGCTGTGTCAGAGCCCTGCTGCTGCTCCCTGCAGTTGCTGGAGATCTGAGGAGACGGCTGGGCTCTGCACCTGCAGCAGGATCCCTGTCCAGGTGCCAGCCGCTCCTAAGGAGCAAGCGCAGGCAGGTACCAGTGCAGTAAACTGGCACAGGTCACAGCACCACCCCAAGCCCACTCTGTAACTTCGTTATTTCCCCGTTACTGCCTCAGCCCTGTAACTGACACCAGAAACCCCAAGTCTGACCTGATCCAATCGCTGGCAGCTGCCTGGATCTGGCAGCAGCCATGAATCAGCAGGTTGCTGTTACACGGCGCTGTGCTGCCTGGTCTAAGTGCGGAGCTCCCTCAGCGTTACCAAACCCGAAATCTTGGGGTTGTTCCTGCAGGGTTGTGGTTTGTGTGAGCTGTGGCAGTGGTTGGGGTAACGACAACTGTGAAACTCCCGAGTTTTCCAGCTGAGGCTGGCACTAGGCTTAGAGCTGGTTAGTGTCACTTGCAGGAGGCAGGTTGGGTAGCAGCTGAGAGAAGACAGTTAAGACAGAGAAGAGGCAGTGGCACAAAACCCAGAGGATGCTGGGGGAGATTTCTGGGGGGAGAAGGAGTCCTTGTGCCTTTCAGGCAGGTGGAGGGAAAAGGTAAGCAGTCCTGGGAGAAGGGCCGTAACTGCAGCTCCGAACCCTAAGGCAGGTGAATGCCCGGGGCTGTGTTTGTGAACGGCGGTTGATCCCAGCACTACCCCTGGACTTCAACCCTTCCAGCCAGCGGAACAGAAGGTGTTTCTCCTGACGGCCTTGTCCTCTGCAAACATCCAGCTGCCACCAACTTTCCTCAGGCCAAGGTGAATCAAAAGCACCCTTTTGCTTCCAAAAGGCAGTTTCCCCTGGAATAAACCATGTCAGGGCAGGACAGCACAGCTCTGGTCCGAGCAGCTGCAGAAGTGGCTTAAAGAATGCCAAGCCCCACCTCTGTCCGAGTTATTGGAGACCACAGACCGTGGCCTCTTCCTTGTGACCGTGGCAGGGGAACACCGAGCACCACGAGGGACGCTGGGAACCAAACCCTACAAAAATACATCCTTGTCTTGACTCCCAGCAGATGTTTCCCTGCCTAAACCCCAGCAGACCGGGGAGGGCCGTGCTGGAGGGTGGCAGGTGATGAAGGTCCCTTTGCCTTTCCACATCCTTGTCAAATCACCTGGAGAAGCTGTTTCAGTGCTGCCACCCGCTGGAGCCACGGCTGGCAGCACCGCCTGCAGCTCCTCCACCTGGCCATGGCTCCCTCGCTGCTGGGCCCCTTCTCATGTCCTTTAAAAGCAAAACCTTGAAGGCATACAGGCTCTGCAGAGAGCTTTCCATGTGGTAAAAGTTTCCCCCAGTCTTCCCCCCACCCTCAACAGCAGCTCTTGACTTGGCTTTTATTAATTAATATTGCAGCTCATACCATTTGGGAAACGGCCCAGACTATAGGACTGCTTTCAAAAGAGCAATGAAATAGGGAGGGAAACCAGAAGCACAGGGTATTTAACATTACAGCTTACTTTCAGGAGAAGCCTCAGCTCCTCTGTTACTGCTAAAGACCAGGCTGTAAAGAATTACGGTCAATCCATCCACTTTCTAACTTCCAAGCCACACTGAAATAAATAATTAAGTAGTTCAGGGTGTGACTGGGGGAGATTAATTTCTTAAACACTCAAAGCCTCATGCATCCATTCCCAGCAGAGTTACTGATCTGCCTTAACCCGAACCCAAGGAACCCCTGGCAGTGGGGTGGCTTGGGCTGTGCAGTACGTTGGATCCTGTACTAAAGTCGCTGTACTGAAGAGCAGCACCTTTGCGGCATGGTGAGGACGCACACACCGTGTCTCTGGAGAGTCCCCTGGCAAAACCAAGCCCAATAAAATCAAACAATGTCTTCAGGAAAAGGAGGGTGCTGAGTCAGGCTCCCAAAAGGAAGTACCTGTGCAAAAAAAAGCATGTTTACATGCATGCGGCCAGGTAAAGGGCTCTTGTGTTTCTAAGATCTCCACTTGGGCAACCAACTCTTTCTGCCAGATCACTCAGCAGAACACTCAACATTAATGCTCAGAGGAAAAAACCACTACAGCAACAACCCAGACAGCTGGATTGACAGCAAACATAACCTTCAGCAGACAAAAATACCTGTGGATTCGTTCCATGTGCAGCTGTGAGCAGGGAAACCCATGATCCATGCAGCTAACTCAAAAGCAGGAGAGTTGCTGAACACAGGACTGACAGCAGAGACAGATCAACTATAAGCATCATTGTTTTAAGTGCAAAGTTTTCAAATCTTTCCAGAAATTGCAGTAACCTTGCAGCAGCAGGTTTGAAGCAGCCAGCTAGTTAGAAAGCAGCGCTTTGGGGCAGGTGATGAGCTCCCATGCTGTGCACCCAGCAGAGCCGCACTGAGCAGTGATCAGACCTGAAGCCTCCAGGAACAGCCTTTCCCCAGGGATTCAACGTGCCCAAGAGAAGCAGAAGTAACACTGCATGTTACAGCCACTCAGTCACTCCAGCTGCTTGAATGAGTGCTGCAGGAAGACTAACCTCTTCCAGGAAAAGCACTGGAGAAATTTAGAGAGAAAGGGTAAGCAGAGGGCAGAAAAACGTGGCCCAGACTTGCAGGGGGAACTATCAGGGTAGCTTAGGAGTAGGTGGGGACAGCGGAGAAGGCAGCAACACAGCCACATCGCTGCACAGGGTGCTGGAGCTTCGCCAGCAAGCTGCTGCCGGCAGCCTTTGCTCCATTTCCCTGGGGCCCCAACGAGCTGGTTCGAGGGCTCCAGTCACAAAAACATCTCCTCTGGAGACGCTTCCTAGCCGAAAGAAGGCAGTGTTTACCTGTTCATGGCTTTAAAATCCTTCCAGAAAACACATCTCTCGCACAACTGCAGCGGGACTCTGCCTGCTGCCAAAGGGTGGCCGACCAGGTTGGACTCAGTCTTCGTTTAACAAAATCAGGACAGAACAGACAGGGGATCTTGCACAGAAGGACTCAAGTTTGGGCTCAGTCTTCTGCCTGTCTGCACGGACTAGACAAGAATCACAAGTCCTTAACAGACCAAACTTAAGCGAAAAAAAAAGAGGGGTTAGTGCCAATCCTTCCCACCATCCAACCTCCTCCCTTGCAGGGGCACTGGGAGAGTTGGTCCTGGGCACCTGCAGGCAGGGTGAGGGAAGGTCAGTGGCAGGGAATGGAGCTCTGCAGGTTATCGGCTGAGTTTTTGTAGTGAAATTATAAAGTGCAAACTGGTCCTTCAAGTCACAGGGGCAGAGATTGAGCCAGCCTCCCTCCCCAAGCAGATCCTGCCCTGCCATCAGGGACAGCAGCCACTCTGCAGCAATTCTTGCATTTTCTAGCAACAGCTGTCTACACCCCAGGGAGTGAGCTGGAAATTCTCCCCCCAGGCTCAGTTTTTCCAGAGCTCAATTCCAGCATCACCCCTCAGGGAAGGCCCAGGTTTCCCTGCATGCAAACAGGCACTTCACCAGAGGTTCCTTTATTTGCACCCAGCTTCCCCATGTCCCATGCACCAGCCCGGCATTCAGCCGTCTGAACAATACCCCCAGGCATGGGCAAGCGCTGCCAAATGGACAAAAATATCTTTGTCCATGTGCTGCTGGGAAAGCAGGGATCAGCAACTCCCTGTGCGAAACCCCCTGCCTGGCCCAGGCTCCCTCCACTGAGGGATGCTCTCCCCAAACTGATGCAAGCAGGAATGTAAAAGACACAGCACAGGTAAAGAGCACATCTTTTGCTTTATAAAAAAGACCAAATCAGACGTTTAAGGCCAAGGAGTGCAAAAGAATCCCGTAAGACACCACAGGTGCACCAGCTTCAAGGACCATCAAGTTGACAGTCTTCCTCTTAGTGATTTTTGGGGGGGGGTGTTCAGATTTGGGGGTTATTTTTTTTGCAAGCTTAATCCATACACATTCACTCTTTGTACACAGACTAAACATTAAAAATGTGCTATTTTATCTGTAATAGCGATCGGCAGCTTTTGCAAGTCCATCCTCACCCCTTGTCTCCAGTGCACAGACCACAGAGCTACATGTCAGTGTGACCCATGCTGACGCCTCAGTGCACAGATTTAAGTAAACTTGTCCAAATATGTATGTACAAATCCATTCAGAAGCAGGACGCCAAATGGGTCCATCAGTACATGTGGCATTCGGAAGGAGGTGACCAAACACAGCTTGTCTGGGAGTCCTGGGCTGGCCTTGCTTCAAGACTCTTCCTTGCATAAACATGGGTTTTTACAAACCGACAGCTTTAAAAACAAAGCAGGGAGGGGAAGCCAAATCCAAGTCTCAGTCTCTCCCCTTTATTTTCAAAATCTCTCTCTGTCAGTGTCTCAAGGTGTGGTCTCAATAATGTCCGTGATTTATGAAAGCATGCTCTGAAACGCAAGCAGTTTACAAAAATAGTCTCTAACAGGGACTCAAACTGTACATTTCAAAGGGCTTTGGCTGGTTAAATAAGCCTGACTGCTCATGTGAGGAATTAAATCCTTTCCCCCCCTACCCAGCCTTTTGAAGAGTAATCACAGGCTATGAAATGGAGGCACATTTCAGTTCAATTAAGGCACATTTCAGTTCAATTAAGGCACAAAAACATGGTCCACACCAAAGTGTGGGGCTTATTTTGGTTTCCCTCTCCCCAAAAAACTGTGGGTATGTTTATTCTGTGGCTGGTAAATTCAACTAAGCTTTTTCTACTCATGTCGAAGGGCACCCGAATGTATAAACAAGTCCGGTGGCTTCACATGTTTACTTTATGATAAACAACCAAGTGGCAACACCAGTAAGATACAGCTTCCTCCTGCTGCAATGCTGCAGCCCTCAAGGTCGCCTGGCACCGTGCCCTCAGGGTAGCAATACCACATCTCCTGCTTCTGACTGGCTGTTAGAGAGGAGCAGAGGGAAGGAGAAGGCGCTGAGCACCCACAGGGGAGAGGCAGGACCAAGCAGTTCCTCACAGACCCTCTGGAGACACTCTCAGGGGAGGCCTTCCTTTTGAAGCAAGCCACTTTTAAGGCAGTTTCTAGCAGAATAGTCAAACAGGCCAATTCTTAATTACAAAAACTTAAAAATGAATCGGCTATTTCCCTCACCTGGCATAACTCAAGTTCAAGGCTCGCCCAGCAGTCAGCATGACAGCGAGCGTGACGGGGAAACGCAGAGGGCTTGGGGGATGAGTGAGGAAGAGCTGACGGGCATGCAAGTCACAGGTCAATGCGGGCAACTGGTAACAGCTCACGCCTGCAGTTCACATCAGACTGGCAGTGACTGCAAAGCTGATCCCCACGGTCTGCTCAGGAGATGAGAGTGGGGTGGTTGTCCAGGCATCCCGCCCCTCTGCAACTGGCACTTTGTCGAGAGACACGCCAAGAGGCCAAAGATTAAACGAACCATATTACCTGAACCTTCTCCTTACAAGGCAGTAGGAGATGACACCACTAAGAGTCAGCAGGAAGGAGGCAGATCTGGCTACTGTAAACACCACTGATAGAGGACTTGACATTTTTGAGAGCAACCCAGCCACTTTAAACAGAGATTTGAGTCCCTACAGAGCAGGTGCTTGGCCTACACCTCAGCATCAGCACAAACACAGAGGCACAATCCAGTTATTCCGTACCCAAGTTAACTTACGCAATGCCAGAAAGCAAGAACTGTACAGCAGATCCTCAAAGCAGGGAAAGGGCTGAGCCACTGAGGTTATTGAAGCTAAACACGAAGTATGGAAACCATAGAGGCATGAGTTATCTGATACTTCCTCATCCATCTTCTCCTCCCTGGGCACACATTCCACCCCCCGAGTTCATTAGCTCCACAGTTCACTTCCTTGATGTTCTATGTTGTCCAAAAAAAAAAAAAAAAAAAATTATCCAGTGAAATTCAGACAGCAGGAGAAATTTGGCTTCAACAAAGGATCAGGGTAGACTGGGGGGAAAAAAAGTGCCATAGCACACTCCATATTGAAAGAGGAGAAATCTGATTGCAGCAAAGCCTTGGAATGCCTGCCTGCTGCTTGGGTCCTTTTTCCTTAACAATACACCTGAAGCAGAGGTGCCCCAGATGAGTCAGTCTCTGTGTCTTGGAAAGAGGAATCTCTGCTTGTTGGAGAGCCTTGAAGAAGAAAGAGAAGAGATGGTGACATTAGACAACTGAACTATAGCAGCTGAGTGCCTGGCAGTTAGGCAAGCAACTGCCACAAAAGGCTTTGTGTATCATGAGGGAGGAGAAAGCCACACAAAGCCCAGAGGCAGGGAGCAACCCTGCCCGTATTGTAGCCATCTTCTAGGACAGATCTGTTATTATGCAGGACAAAACTTGTCATTTAGCCCTGGGCTGCTCTTTGGAGCAGAGCATGCATGCCACAAAGATCAGAGCTCAGGGGACAGCCCATCACTCTCCCCTGCTTCCCTTTTGCACGGTTCCTTTTGTTCCCAGTATAACCCAGCTGTGACCTTAGCTGGTCACACCCCAAATACAGGCCCCAAACTTTGTCAAGACACACAGAGACTGAAAGCTACCAGGCCAAGTACCTTGCCTGGACAGAGATCACTCCCTATTTGGGTTTCATTGTTCTTCAGAAGGACCCACCAACCCAGGCAGTCTTCTGAGCTCCCTTCACTCCCAGAGCTCAAGAGAACAATACCCCTTACTGTAACCTAAGAGGCAGGTGGCAGCTCAGCCTTTGCAGATGGTGAAATCTGAAGGCGTACATAATACGGGAAGCTCAGGGCATTCCCCTCACTCCTGTGATGCACGGCAGCTAAGACCCCTGGTCAGGTACGTTACCTGCGCTGCTGTGCCGCCTCATATTCCTGGCTATCACATCTGCTGGTGTTTCTTCTGATATTTGTACGGCCAAATCTGGAACGAAAACCAAGAGGGCCTGAGACAAGAAAGGATGGGCAGCTATGAGTCAAGAGTAAAGATCCCTGTCAGGGAACGCACAGGGCTCTCCTTCAGAAGGCACCACCCTCAGGTAATGGGAGAGGTAGAGTCTGATTCTTCAGATTGCTTCCACCATTGTCTTGGTAATCTGAGCTTTATAGTCCCTAAATACCAGGAAGCAACAGCAGCCTTACTGCTTAACTGGGAAGCACAACAGCCACCGGGTTTCCTCCGTTACTTCTGGATGTCTCCTTGCCCCCCATACTGAGCTCTTCAAGGTCTTTCTACAACAAACTCTTACAGCGTGTTCTGGACGTCAGTCACTTTGGGCTGCTCCAGACAAGGAGAAAAGCATCCCTGAAACAGCCATGAGGCACTTGTAGCAGCAGCCCTTCCCTCCTCTTCGCAGGGATTTACTGGCTGCTCATCACCCCACTGCGTAGAGGAAGTCTCAGCTCCAAGGAGGCACTCTGTCACAGTAGTCTAAGGGTGGCATTAGCAAAGAGTGCTGGTAGAACATGAGGGAGAGAGCCAGCTTAGTAACTGGACATCCTCTGGCACAAGCCAGCTTGTCTGGTCATACCAGTTAAGTTTGACTCACGGTCTTTCTGCCTAGCTTAGAGGCGTGGAGGAAAGCCAGAATCATTGCAGTAGCAGCAGAATAAGCCCTTATATTGCTCAGCACAAACTTCACTGACAGTGAAAGATATTATCAAGAAAGCCACAACACCATGACTGGTGAGAAGCAGAGGTCTCCAGTAATATGTAAGGACCTCCATTCAGACATTCCAGGAAAATAAACCCAGCCTGAAGACAGACATCAGCTTTCAACCCTGCTCCATTGCTGTATCTCCATGGCTTTGATAAAATAACCCTCTCGTATTGAAGTGGTAACACCAAGGAACCCACACGTACCGTCTTGGCTGATGACCATGGACTCTAGCATTGTTTCATTACCGCTGTCTGGTGCATTGCCTCTGCTGGACTTCTCCTCATGGCTCTGGCTGGCTGGGATAGAAATATGGGGCCGGACCCTGCTTTTCCGGGTGCTGATGCGTATGATGCCTCGAACCAGCCTGCATTCAGCATCCTGCTCGTCCAGGTTGTAGTCCTGAGTTATACTATTGATGAGGTCCGAGATCTTGTTGGTCTTCTCCAGGAAGACAGTGTCTGATGTGCACTTGGCCAGCTCATCGATCTGGTGGACACTGAAGAGCTCTGTCAGTTTCTTGAAGATCAGGACATCGATCTCTCTGCTGGACATGGAGCCGTTAAGCTCGCTGATGTCCAGGTCGGACTCGTGGAAGGAATAATACTCCTCTGAACTCCGGTGGCTGCTGGGAAGCGGTGGCTTTTCTATGCTGTTCCTGAAGGGCTTCTCTGGCAGCTGCTCTTTGCAGCATGAATCCGATTCCAGGTGGTGGCTGGGGCTCCTGTTTTGATAGACAGGAATGCCCTTCAGTTTCACATCTGGGTAACTAAAACTGCTACCCATGCTGGACTTTTTGATCTGGTTCCCATTCTTCTCAGCGGGAGAGACGTTGGCGGGGCTGTTTGGCAGTCGCCCATTATAATCTCCGTTCTTTCCATCATCCGTGGATGTCTCAGTGGGTCCCGGATAGGGGATACAGACACTGCAGTCCTGAAAGCAGCCCCCACAGGTCACTATACAACAGAAAACAGCCTTATATGTGTTCCAGGCCTGAGACAGAGAGAAACAGCAAAAGCTCTGGTTTGGTGGAGCCTCTGCTGTACCAGAAATAAAGGTAATTTTTTCTGCCTCTCTTCCGTTAGAGTCTTTGAGGTCAGCTTTACGACCTTTCCTATCCCGCATCTGCTGGGCTCTAGTGCGGCTCTGTTTGATTTCAGGCGTAGAGCCGCTGAACACCTCCAAACTGACATCTGTCTCCTTGGATGGTCTGGTCCGCAGGGGCACAGCCTCCTGGTAGGACTGGTTCAGCTGGCGGTGGCTGTTCAGGTTGTGGGGGAGTCCTGGTTTCCGGCCCAGCATGGCTCACCGCTCAGGCACCTGGAGAACAAGAAGGTCTCAAGTCAAGCATTTGTCACCAGTCTCACTGCAGCAAGCTGTTGATCAACAGAGGAGGACCTAACATTCAAATTCAGTGATTCTCGAGCTCAAACTCAGTATTTCAATTATTTACAGAAATATTTTGCATTAGGACTCACGTTGTTCTTGCTTGTCGCATAGAGAGGGAATCCAGCCCATGTTTCAGGCTTCTCTGACTACTCCAGCTTTGCTGCTTCCTTTCAGTAGATGTGTGAATCAGAAGAGATATGTTTTCAAAGGACTTTTTAAGACATCAAAATCCCTGTAACCTTCAGAAGAGGTTTCCTCAATGCAGCTGGAATAGTGAGGCTCCAGAGCAATAAACGAACAGCAGAGCCGTAGGTGGAGCCAGCTGACAGGCTCCAAAGGGAAAGTATCTTCTTTTAAACAACTTCCCCTTTGTCTTGCATTCCTTAGGATTAAGCTGGGCCCTGACAGCACTTATCCATTTCAAAACACACCGTGCCCAGGAGGAGATGACAAGCAATCAATCATTATGCAAACTGCCAATTCAGACTCCAGATTATTCAATGCTATTCAAATTTGGAGGATTAGCGTTACTAACACTGATGATTTTTGCTAGTCATGCTAAGGCTGTGTTACCTTAAGGACTTTGTTAGGAAAACTGAGGTCTTCAACTGGATTAAAGAAAAGAACTTGTCAACAAGTCAGTCTCAAATCAGTCCTCATGGGAGAAAACCTTTACAAAAGCCCTACTACAGAAATCCTAGAGCAGACTATCTGCTCAACTGTTTTTCTTGTTGCCACTGTACTAATACAACTGCCTCAGGTATGCACACAGGAGTAAACTGTTTTTACGGGGTATTATGTCACAGTTTAGCTCCGCAGATCCAACACGCAGTTTGGCACATTAAATCTCCCTATTATGAAGAAAGCTCAGCACTGGGTGATGGCAAGGAAAGTCAGGTCAAGGCTCTCACTCTCTGCTTTTATTGCTGCTGCTTTTGTCCCAGGCTATGGTGGGCCCCTAAATTGTCCACAGTTTCTAAGCTTCTTGGCTAACACTGCTTTCACCCCCAAGAGATCCTTTTAGATACTAATTAGGCTAATTAATAAGCAGCGAGAGCCCAACCATAGCTTAAGCGTTTTTGGACTGTCCCTGCTGCTCTGCTGTATACTTTCTGTAGGGCACCTCAAGCATGAATAAATAAATCTGTCCTACCTTCTTAGAGCATTGCCTGGTTTTCCCTTTTTTTTAAAACAAATAGTAATGTTGCCTCCACAAAGAAACAGGCGCAGACGGAAAACCGGGCAGTTACAGCACACCACTGCTTTCCAGGAATATTTTGGCTCCAACAGCTTATAAAAACTCCTAAGTAGTGCATGTCCCAGGAGCTCCCTTTGCACATTCCTGGACAATATGTTAAATATAAAAGCCCCAGACGCTCCAATTTCAGTGCTGAGCAGGCAGAGCTCCCTAGACTCAGCATTAGCTGAAAGTTTTGATTGATTTCACTTCAGAACAACAGGGTTTTTTTCCTCAGCTTTGCCATTTTTGTAATGCAGTTCAAAATTGAACAACAAACTGAAAACATTTGAGCTGATCTAAGCACAGAACT
Source organism: Aviceda cuculoides (assembly GCA_035590195.1). Classification (NCBI taxonomy): domain Eukaryota; kingdom Metazoa; phylum Chordata; class Aves; order Accipitriformes; family Accipitridae; genus Aviceda; species Aviceda cuculoides. Next base: position 4,450,284 of record JAVJGG010000021.1, read on the forward strand.
GCTTACTGGGATGTTTCTCTTAACACTGAGGCCTCATCAAGAGATCTAACAAATGCATTGCACAGTAACAATCATTTATATAACTATATAATATTCTGAAATTTCAAAGCATCTTTGACACAGGGAAGAGTACTAGCTCAGCTCTACAGAAAAAGACTTGCAGGCACACAGATTAAACCTCTTGCCTGACATTGCACAAACCCCCAGCTGCATAACGCATCAGAGACATCTCCGGCCCCAAACACTGAGCTCGCCCCCTTCCCATCACAGCTCACATTTCTGCAACCACCAGCTCACATGTCTGAAGAGTTCCCCGGGAGCACACACAAGACAGAGCTCCTCGATCCAGCTGCTTCTCTGGCACAGCAACAGACTGGACCGAAACCTGCAGCCAGCTGCTTGACACAGCCATAAACAAAAGCCCAGACTAAAATCCACAGCTGAGTTGATACTCACAAGATTGCTGGGAGCTTTCTCTGTTCTCACGCAGGCACCGCGTGTGAATAGACAAGATCCTTCTAAGGAACTTCAGCATCTGCTTCAGAAGAGCAAGGAGGGATTCACAAACAGTTTGCGCGTCTAAGAGTTAGCCGGGGTCTAAGATCTTCATTGTTCGGAGGACAGTATTTCCTTCAAAAATTTTAAAAAAGCTAAATTAAGTTGTGGATCTACTTAATAGTCACACTGGTTTGCCATAACCATGTTGCCACTGTTGTTAGAAGCCAAGGAAGTCAAAGCATTAACTTAAAAAGGGGCCAGAGGACATAAATTTAGGATTCAAGATTTACACATAGATACAACTTCTCCTAAATACATGGAACCATCAATAGCTTTTAATTTTTCTAAGCAGCCTTGCCAGGAGCCAAAAGCCGCCCCATAAAGCTCCCAGACTCCTGACTGCTCTGCGGGCACCAGGCAGTGATAGAGACCCTGGCCCAGAGTAACACGGATCCAGCCTCTCCTCTGTGCTCCTGTATCCTCTCTTTCCCCTACTCGGGATATAAACAACCCGGCCAAGGAACTGCCTCTCACCAAACGCTTCCCTGTACCCCTGGCCCAACACACCCCCCGATCCAGCTGACAACCAGGACTCCATCACGGTGTAAGTAAACAAAATTTGCCCCTTCCTTCTCATGAACGAAGTGCTGCAAGGGGGGAGACACGCTTGGGCACCAAGCAGAGGCCCCTCTGCCTACCCTGGGCCCCGGACATCCTCGAGACGGTGGATTTTTGGGAGAAGAGAAGCTAGCAGCAGAAAACAGCCAGTTTCCAGCGGAGTCACTGACCCATCCCGGCAAGGCCTGCCCTTCCCCGCACTGGCTCCCCACCGCGCTCCCCGCTTTGTTTTTCAGCCCTCGAAAGCCAAGCCGACCCCAGCAGGGGCCAGGGAGACCCGAGGAACCCCCCCTCCTCCTCCCCGCCTCGGGAAAGCTCCTACCGACACCAGCCCCCCAGGGCGAGAGCAGGGAAGGTCCCAGAGCAGCGGGAGGGGACAGAGCGGGGAGAACAACGGCAGCAAGGGGACGGCTGGTGGCGGGGGGGTGGTGTCCCCCAGCCTTGGTGGGGGGGCCGGGACACACGGCCTGAGGGCGCCTGTCTCGGGGGAGGCCCGGGGCACAGGGAGAAGAAGCCGGTCTTGGCAGGAGGACGGCACCCGGGACACCCCGGTGTCGGGGGGGGGA
>JAVJGG010000021.1:4464386-4485687 GCA_035590195.1 Aviceda cuculoides
CCCCCCCCCCCCCCCCCCCCCGAGCGTTTGGGGGGGCTGGAAGTCACCACACTGGGACTTTGGCCTCTTTCTGTCCTATGGCCAGAGCAGCCGGTGCCCAGGGGGGGTCTGCAGGGGCTGGTGTGTGACCCACACAGCTGGGTATGAGTTTTGGCTCCTTTTGAGCCCATGGGTATTTTCATCCCCCCCCATCAACCCCCAGGACAGACACCCTTGTTGCTTCAACTCCCAGTTCAGCTGTGTTGAGAAATGCCAATAAATCCCCTCTTTTCAATTCGGTCGCCCCACGCCTGCCCATACCCCTCCATTGAGGACCTGAGACCCCCCCCAGGCCCAAGGGACAGGAGGTCACTGTGGGTTTGCAGCCGCCCTGGGGCCATTCGGGTGACGAAGGTGGGAGTGGGCACCCCTTATCCCCAGCACCCTGTCTCCCCCTGCCCGACCCAGGCAGTACCCCCAGCCCAGCACAGCCTGTCCCCATGTCCCCGTGTCCCCACGCAGTGTCTTGCCCTGGCTCTGGTGGGCTTCCAGGTCTCGGGAGCCTGTTCCTGCTGCGTGTGGCTGCCAGGCTGGCTGCCCTGCGCTCACCTTACTGTGTTAAGCGCGTGTTGGTCCAGTTCTCTTTTGCCTGCCAAAGCTCTTTAAGTCACTGATCTAGTTAAACCTTAGCAATCAGTTTGTTTTGCCCTGCAAGTTAATGTGCCTAATTCCTGCCCGGCTTAATTCTGATGCCCAGCCTGGGGAGTCCCCGTGCCCATGCGGGAACAGGCAGGGTCACATCGTATGTCTCCCCCTGCTCTTGTCCTGGGTGATTTTGACCATGGCAGCCCCACTTGGGGTGGGGTCCTGGAAAAATCCCTTGGTTGTCCCTGTCTCAGCCCTGGGGGATGAGTGGCAGCGTGTGGCATGGGCAGGACAGTGCCCAGCGTCCCCAACTCAGCGCAGGCAGGAGCGGCCCTGGCAGCAAGATGCAGCCAGAGATGGGTCAGGGATGCTGCAGAGCTGGGCACCTTTGGACTGGGGTGCAAAGCCATGCCATGGGGTCCATGCGAGCCTGATGGGTCCCCCAGCATGAGGCTGACCTGCCACCTCTCTCGGGGTCCTGCCCCATGCACCCCACTCCCCGGCAGAGCTGGGACAAGGCTCGGCTGTGGTGCCCCCACCTCCTTGGCAGAGCTGCCTTGCAGCATCCCCCTCTGCAGACCTGCTGCTCTTGGGTGGAGAAGAGCAGCAGAAAGTGGCTTGTTCAGTCTCATCCCCCTCCTCACACCCCTTCCAAATTTTTGGGTGTGGAGAAAGGTTTTCTTTTGGCATTTGAACCTTTTTTTAAGGGAATAATTTAAGGGAAATTGGGTAATTAACCCTGCTACATATGGGCTTGGGGCTGTGGTTTCTCATGGCCTTTCTTTTTCTAGGAAGGCTGGGCAGGAGGAGGCCATCGGGCAACAGCCAGGACCGTCCAAGCTGTGATTTTCCAGGGTTCAAGTATCTCTGCCTCTCACCTCCGTCCCGGGCTTGGCTGAAACACCCTGCGAGCCTCCCGTCACAGAGTGGCGTCTCTATTTTCAGCCCCGGCTGCCCTAATCCCATCACATGCCTCCGCCTGTGCCGCAGCCAGCTCTTCCCAAAGCCCACAGGTGCTTTACGTTACCGGCTTGGGCAGGATCCGGCATCTTCTCCAAGGGCTGTGTCTTTAACAGAGGGGAGTTACCCTCCCACTCCTCCCCAGAGCTGATCCTCAGCATCCCAGGACCTACACGAGCCCCCTCCCTACAGCACTGGGGTTTCCCTACACACCACAGCAGCCAAATCCACAGCAAGCCCTGGGAAGGATGATGGAGAGAGGACTACACCTCAAAATAGCTGTATAACCTGTACAGCAAAGGGCAAGGTGCGGGCGAGTGGTTTTGTCTTGCTCACTGTCCCATCTCATGCATGGCAGGGCTGGGGGAGGTAGAAACAGATCCCCCCTGCAACCCCTAAAAGATATCTATAGATATAGATATAAACCAACACCCTACCCTGGAGTAGGGATGTACGGCGCAGAGACACTAAGGGAGACAACCCCTCCCCTGCACGCTTCGTTCGGCAGTCCCTGCTAATCCTCAGCAATCCGATATGACGGGAGACCTGTAACCTGATCACGATTCATTAAGAGGTTTGAAGAGATTAATTGTCAAAAGCACTAGTTATTGCTTGCAGCTCCCCCCAACCTGCTGCCACCCCCCCGGGAGGACCTGGAGGTCCCTGGGCTCTGCACGCCACGGTGTCTGTGAGGATCTCTTAAAATTGCACTGGTGTAGTCCTCAAAACTAATGAGTTTGGGGTTCTGGGGTTCCCCTTCCAGAGGTGAGGGAGGCAGAGGCAGCTCCAGGTTTTCACCTGCGAGATGGTGGCACGACCCGGTTCCCACGCGTGGTGCTTATGCCCCCCCAGGCCGGTGCATGTCTGCAAAACGGGTGGCACCCTTGGTATCCCCGAGCTGGGGCTTGCACGCTGCCATGACTCTGGGAGGTGGGGATTTAGGGAAAAGAAGTCCCACATTTTTCCAGCCCTCTGTTGTTTGAAAGTGGGTTCATTCAACCAGCAAAGCTCATTTGGCAGAGCTAAAACTGGGATGGCTTTTGGGGCCGGAGTGATCCCAGCGCAGGGGCACACAGTGCTGGTCCTGCTGCCTGGCTCCTGCGAAGGACGGAGCTTCTGGAGCCCCGTGAGCGTGCGATGGCAGAGCTGAGCGGCTTTGCCGTGCCTCGAGCATGGAAGGCAGGCAGGCAGGCAGGAAGGAAGGTAGAGGAAAAAAAAGTAACCCACATCTCTTCTTTCTTTTCCTTCTACCACGCCTGCAGGGGTGGTGGACCTGCAGCACCAGTGAGCTCACTCCTGTGCTGTGGGATGGCTGACGCAAGGAGCCCCGGCCTTTTTGGATGGAAATAACCCCTGGGCAGGGCACTGCACCCACCGCCCCGTGCGGGACCCCCGGGCACCATCAGTCATCGAGACCCACCGACATCCCCGGGGTGCGTCAGCCCAATGCCAGCCTGCCAGCCCCGGCACCGCTGACGCGCGGCCAGGCTGACGCTGGGGACTATATTGGTCGGTGACAGGCAGGAAAGGAATCCGCGGAGAGAAGCCAAGCGGCAGGCTCTTCTCGGCTCTCCCCGTCGCCTCGCCTCTTATGGAGAGGAGCAGGAGGGAAGAGGGGCCGGGAGCAGCTCCCGTTATGGAGAAGCCCTGGGGAAGCCCTGACTTGCATGGGCACCCAGCAGCCTCCATCCACCCCAGTGGGACACAGCGGGAATGACGTGCTTGGGACATGCCATAATCCATGAGGACAGCCCTGAGACACGACTCGAAGCCGCCCGGCCACGGTGGGACGGGGGATCCTGCCCTCGCTGTGGCCGGTCAGGGGAGGTGGGTTTCCCTTGGGAGGTGCACTGGTTACCCCCACGTTTTAGGCAGCTGCTGGGCATGCCGGGAGCTCCCCGTGCATGGGCGCAGGGACTTGTTGCGATAAAGCACACAGGGATTTAAAAACCAGTGGGACCACAGGCAGGGCTGACACCTTTACATTACAGCTGATGCCTCCTGGAGAGGAGGAGGAGGAGGAAGAGCTCACATTGGGCATTGGGGACTTGGCTGGGAGCAGCCAGGCCATTAACCTGGCCTCAGCCCGGGGCTCTCTGTGCTCCTAATACCCAATTAGTGCTGGCCCTCGACGCCCAGGGGTCAGCCACTCTCTGCCAAGGCATGAGCAGAAGGACCTGGCGGGTGGTCACGGGGGTGCTCGGTGCCGCTGGGTGCTCTGGCGGGTCGGGGCTGGTGCCGGTGCATCAGCCTTTACCTTTTGCACGGGCTTGTTTTCTGATTCCCACATCGTTTCCAAGAAAAACTGGGTGGATAGGGAGTGCGCCGCTCCCAGCACCCGAGCTCAGGGAATGGCTGGGGTGAGGGAGCGGCATCGAGCCCGTGTTGCTGCACCGGTGGTGTCGGGGCAGGAGGGATTTTTGGTCCTCAGCTGTTGTCTGAAGGCTGCAGGATGGTCTCGCTTTGTAGTTGATAGAAAATGATGCTTTAAGGTACTGCAGCCACAGGGAAAAGCCTCGAGATATGAACCCCGGAGAGACTGAACGGTAGACGGAACCCCCCCGAGCACAGTGTTGCCACCACGGGGGCGAGGGTGCGGGGGAGGTTTAGGGTGGGCTGTGTGGCACGGCCACATCGTGGGCGATGGCACCAGCAAGGAAGGGTGTCCAGCATCCGATATGCAAAGCCCCACTCCCACAGCTCGGTGCTGCCACTGCACGATGTTGCTCTGCTTCGTACGCAGAAGGATTTTGGGGTAGATTTGTGGTCCTCGGGGACCACAGGAGCTTCGAGCATCTTTGGCACAGGTGGCAGGGCAGAGCCCCACCAGAGCTGGGCACCAGTACAGCCCTGAATGCCCCTGCCCTGGTGTCCAGCAGGGTTTTCTACGGCCAGCCGAAAGCGATGCCCTTTTGCTGGGATGCAAACTAAAAGCCTCTTTGTGCGAACCCGCAGAGCATAAAGAGGTTCGAAACCTGGGCAGCTCAGCACAGCGACAGGTCAGGGCATGGTTGAACCCCCCCTGGACCAAGTCCAGCTCCCCCGGAACCTCCCCCCGGAGCTGGAGAAGCAAACGCTCCTGCTCTTTCCCATGTGTTATTGCACTGTGCAAATATTTGCTTTGGAAAGCGCTGCCTTGCCCCAAGCCCCGCAGCCAAGGCCGGCCCTGGCAGGAAAGGCTGCTCGCACCAGGCACCGGCGACGGATCCCGCTCGGATGCAAAACCATGCACTTCATTGAAGGGAAACAACCGGCCTGGAGCTGGCCTTGTGCTCCGGGGATGCTCCGCAGGGACTCAGAACCTTCCTTGGAATGGAGTGGGGAGATGCTGTCGCAGCCCATGGGGCTCTGGCGAGGGGACCCTCCTGCTCCAGCCCCTCCTCGGCCACCTCCACAGCCGGGAAATCACCCGGTAAAGGGAGCAGCGGGGCCGGAGGGAAGGTCAGCACCCCATCCTGCAGCACCCGGGGATGCAGGGAGTGTGGAAGAGGCATGCAAGGTGCTCAGAGCTATTTGGGGTCCATGCCGGGCTTGGAGCCCCCCAAAATCCTAGGAGATGGGCTGGGGATACACCTGCAGAGGGAAGAGCCCTGGGCTGAGAAGCTGCTTGAAGGTGTCAGAGGGAAATCCCAGCCCTTTTGTGCTATTTTTCAACCCCTCCTTTGCTCCTAAAAATGCACTTTTGGCTGGCGGGCAGCAGGAGAGAGGTTTGTGGTGGTAGCCAGGCATGGCTGGGGGGGCTTCAGGGCAGGAATTTGGGGCAGGGCCCCCTGCGGTGGCAGCGTTTCTGGCTCTGCCCGCGCTCCCCAGTCCTGGCCTCCGCACCGCCGGGAGCTGGACCAGCCCTCGGCGTCTGGGACACTGGCCTTTGTTTCGGAGAATAAAGTTAGCGCTGTTACTCAGCCTGTCGCTATTCCAGCAATTCCTGCCTCCACTTTCGCTCGGCAGCGGGGAAACATTCCTGCCTGGGGGCTGCCAAGAAAAATACCCACCGGAGGGACACGCAGGGACGGGGACTGGCAGCACCGTGGTGGCAGGGGATGGCTGTGGGACCGTGGGTCCCCTGGGACGGGCATCGCACCCCGGCTGCGGGTTGGTGCCTGTTTTGCATCCCGTAAGAGCCCATTCCCAGCATGGGACACCAGTAACCCATCCCATCAACGTGACGGGTGGCTTGTGGTCCCGTGGGTGGCCGAAGAGCAACCAGAGGACACGGGGACAAGTTGTGTCACCTCTGGTGTGTCCCAGAGGTGAAGCGTTATCGCTGAGTGCCACCGATTTCCATTGGGAAGTTTTGCTGATGCCAGCGGGGCTCCCACGGCCGCAGCCACAGGGAGCCACATTTTTTTTTTTTTTCTGCCCGCTTTCTGCCCTTTACCCTTGCGACAGGCAAAGCCAACAGCCCGTCCCCAGGGTCCCTCTGTCCCCAGGAACCTGCCACATCCTCATGCTGCTCCCCCACTCTCGCTCCGAGCGGAAGGCGGCAGGTGCCCCGATAACCCCTCTCTGAGGGGTAAAACAACCACCTCGAGCAAAAACGGTGGCCTCTGCCAGCTCCCACGTGCCGGCTACCAACCGGCTGCCCGTGGCTGCGGGGGGTTGCGGGCACAGGCTGCGGGCAGGGTTTCGGCAAGGCTGCGGACGATGCTGTGGTTGAGCCACGCTGGTTGCCGTGAAATCATAGCCTGGCTTTGCTGGGAAAGAGGACGTGGGAGCTCCAGGCGGTTGCGGTCTGCCAGGCTGGGAGAGCTCGGCTGCAGGCTGCCTTGCCATGGCTGAGCGCATCCAGCCCGTCTGCAGCAATTCCTCTTTCAGTTCTTGCTGGCGCTGGTGGAAGGGCAGACTGAGAGACTTGAAACTGAAACCCGCCAGCGGCGGGTGGCACCAGCACCCTCCTCCTGCACCCATCCTTTCCCCTGCATGGGGGAGAGCCTGATGGAAAGATTTGGGTGTCACCAACCCCTGACCTGGCTGGCACCTCCTGCCCACACTGGACTGGGGCTGTAGGACACATCGAGCCGAGAGAGAGCAGAGAACGGGTCCTGCTCCATCCTTTTTCTGGGAATGGTCTTCTCCCCTCCGCTCCCTCCCACTGCAGGGAGATGCTGGCATCGCATCCTCACCCCCTCCTCTGTAAAACCTCGGAGAACTGACCCCCCGCCATGTGCATAGTCCTAAAACCCACTGAAAATCCTTGTGAGCACCAAGACCCAACAGCTTTAATCTGGCCGACCCAAGGACTAAGCAGAAAGCCCGGGGCAGCACACCCGCAGCTGGGGCTCCGCGCTACAATGCCCAAACTGGGAACAAAGGGACGTCGGAGGCCGGGAACGTCCCTTCCCAGCCCCAGGGACATTAAACAAACCCCAAGAGACCATTCTCCCTTTGTCAGCCCCGCAGGTCACCCGAGGTTTGATCTACAGCGCAGCGTGGCAGATGCAAAAATTCCTGGCGAGAGTTTTGGATCAGGTCCCTGCCATTTTCTTCTGGCGGGACAGTTGCCGGCAAAGCTGCCAGGATGCCGCTTGCTATGCTGCGAACCCCAAAAGCCCTGCCTGTCCTTTTGAAGCCCCTCTGAAGTGGATCGTAGGTTTTATTTTCCCCACTCCCCTTCTTTCTGAAAGCTTTTAAGTCCTTCCTATGTCTGAGAATAGAAGTTTGAAGTCTGGCTGCTGAACCACAGATGTGCTCATCAGCTCAAAGCCTGGAACCATCCTAAATTTAAGCCCAAACTGCACTGTGGGCTCCTGGGGTCACAACCCTCTGAGCCCCTGTCACCCACACTGCTTTCAGCCTAGGATTTTAGCCCAGATCCCTACTTGCTGCCAAAATTTTGGCTAAGGTGAAGTTGTATTTCCACTGGAGAAGAGCTGCCGAGGGCTTTGGGGAGACAACCTCCCAGTCTGCAGTGCCCAGGATGAGCAGGGACCCATCTAAGGGGTAAACCAGCCACATTATTTTCCTCCTACCACCCTGGCTTGTCAAAGCAGGCAGTAATATGCCCCAAAAAACGATTAAAAAGGTAAAAGCCTCACTTGGCTCTGCACAGCTGCAAGGTTGGCCCATCCGGAGTGAAGCAAAGAGCATAATACCCACACTTGCTGTGGCTTATGCACTTTAGGAACCCATCAATTTAGCCTTATAATTGCATTATAACCCAAAGCTATTTTAATGTTGCTATCTCGCTTTCCTAGGCTCTTCCGATAACCCCAAAGTTATGTACATAAATAACACTAAATGGCTGTAATCTCCCGTACTGCACATAGAGCCTGCGCTGGGAGAAAGCAGCCAGGACACAAAGGTTGCCGTAATCTTGAAATACCTGAAGAACAGGGCACGGTGAGGAGAATTTACTACCTGCTGTCTCACTCTGCTCTGGCCGGGGCTGCTTGAGCCACAGGGGAAAAATTCAAATAGTCCCTCCGAGAGCAAATAACCCGGCCCCACTGTGGCTTTTGGGCTGTTTCGGTGCTGTGCTGGTGGTGCAGACGATGCTGTATTGCCGGGCTTGGGCTCAGAGAGACGGAACGGGGATTTGCAGGGCTCACCTCATCCCACCGTGCTTTGTGGGACAGAGCCGATGCCGGCAGCGGGGTCACCAGCACTGGGGACACGCACAGCAGACGGTGCGAGGCAGGATCCGGCTCCCCAGCACGAACAACCCAGCATGAGCCTGGCACGAGATAGCTCTGGCAGCGGGCCATGCCGTGCCGAGGTGTCAGCCCACGACGGGCGTGTGGAGTGGGGTGATGGTGGGGACCCACATCTCCTCCCCGTCCCTTGCGCCATGTGCAGCCGGTGGGCTTGTGTGGTCCCAGAGCAGGATGCGGCCCACACTCCTGTCCCAGAACACATGTGTGCACCGGAGGGGGCTCGGTGCAGCTGGAAAACTCATCCCCCCCTTCCTGGGAGGGGAAAGACTGGATTAGACCCCCCCAGCCTGGGGCCAAGGGAGCAGGCTGGAGCGCAGCACGGGGCGCAGGGACAGCCGTATCCTTATCTCGGGTGTCCTTATCACAGCTGGGTACGCGTGTCAACTGCCGCGCCGGGGACGGGCACACGCTGGCCGCGCGCGGCTCCGACAGCTCTGGTCCCAGCAGCACGGGCTGGAGAGGAGTCGTCAGGCAGATGAGTACCACAAAGTACTGAGTGCCTCATCACCTCCTTTTTCCAGCCCGTGTCCTGCAAGGGGACAATTAAAAGGTCTTCCCTGGGTGTGACACATGGCGTGGGGACTCCCAAAGCTGCCCCATCTGGTTCAGGAGGGTGATGTTCCCCCAACACCCCCACCCACCGCTGGCACCCCCCTCCAGGCTGTCCTGCTCGCACGGGTGGCCCTGGTCCCACCCCGGCTGTGACAGCAGGCTGGTGGCAGCCGTGTCCCCTGGCCCCTCCGGCCCTGCCGGTGTGGCTGAAAAGGTAATTCCCACCGGGACCATGCAAGCCCCGGGAAGCAGGAGGATGAGGCGTGGGTGGCACCTGTCTGGATAGTGCCAGGGGTGCTGGTGGGTGCTGGAAGTGTGCAGCCCCAAGGGTGCGCCGGGCTCAGCCGGGCTCCGTGTCCCTTCCCAACACCCAACGCATTGTACTGGCATTTAGGCTATGCCATACGGCACCTCCCGGCACCGCTTTCCGCCAGGAAGCATGGCTGCCCGAACCGGCCCCGACATTTCGAACACCCCCCCGAGCTCCAGCATGACCCGGAGCCACAGCTCAGGGCAGCCCTGGGTGCTCCCGCCTGCTAAATGCCCCCTCCCATCAATACTGCACCTTAAATAATTATCCAGCGCTCACACAGACGCTCCTGCCTAAACAGACCTCTTCATCCTTCCCGATGGATCTGCCCGGCGTATTTACCCAGGAAAGCCTGGCTGAGGACACAGCTGCACTGGGGGATACGCCGGTGAGTGTCCTGCCATGCCGGGGGAAACCACCACGCTGGTGTCCCCGTCCCGCAGCCAAGTCCTCCCTGGAAATGGCCCCGAGAACGCTGGCCCAGCCCAGCCCTGCGTGGCTTATCGAGCTGGACCGGCTCCCAGCCACCCGGCCAAGATCAGGCAGGGTCAGGCTCTGCTCTGCGCTGGAAAGGGACCCCCTCCCTGCGCACCCCGTACCCGGCTCCCCCCAAGCCTGATGCTCTCCCAAGCCTGGGTGCCCTCTCTGCACTGGCAGGGCTACATCGGAACACCTTCTTTCACCCCGCCAATCCTTCGAGACCCACTAAAGCGGCTGTCGAGCAGCTCTAATTCTTACCCACCCACCGGCTGCCGATGGGCAGGCGCTGATGCCACGCGGGCAGCAGGACAGGCAAGGGACAGTGATGGGATTTCATGACGCCCGAGCTCTTTGGGCATCTCAGCGTCGTCTTCTTCCACAGGGGCAGTGATGGAGCTAACCCAGTCAGGCAGCCGGCACAGGGAGCATCCCTGCGTGGCGAGGTTTGCATGTCCCGCAGCGCGGGGTACAGTGGGACCTGGTACAGACCATGGTGTGGGGCTGGGCTGTGGGGCAGAGCAATGGGGCTCGGTGGTGCCCCCAGCCCAGCCCAGGGTGAGGGGAGCCGTGGCTCTGGGTGAGAGGCAGCTCCCCAGCAGCCCTGTCCTTGGAAAGAGTTAATTTAGTGAGGCAGGTCTGGCTGGTGGTGCTGGCCCCCCCATGTCTTCCCAGGGCCCGAGGGGGCACATCCACCACCCCCCCCATGCCTGGTGAGAAACCACGGGCTGGCAGAGCTTGGGGCTGGCAGGGCTCTTTCCCTTGCCATAAGACAGGCAGCAGGAGGCAGGAGAAGGGTCAGGATTCCAGAAGAACCCAGCATAGGCAGATGTGCCACACCTGGAACTCATTGGCGAAGCTGGACTCGGATCCTGGGGTAGCCGATGCCGGAGCACAGCCTGCGCTCTGCTCACCGAGGGACATCCCGGCACGGGCTGCGGAAGCCGGCGTGCCAAGGGACAGACTCGGCAGCGACCACACTCCTTTCAGGAGGCTGCAGGGAGGAACAGGCTCCCGCCGGCAGCTCCGCCAAGGAGAAAACCTTGTGCAGAAGATTAAGCTTTACCCCAAAGCAGTCTGGAGGCAAAGGCAGGCAGCTGCCAGCCTGCAGTGAGAGCAGAGAGAAAAACCACCCCAACCCAACACCTTTGATCCCACAGCCCTGGGTGGCACAAGGCAGTGGCTGGCAGAAGCCCTGCAGCCATCCCAGCAGCTTGCTGGGCTCCCTGGTCCCACGCGGGGCCAGTGGTGGCTTTGCTGAGGTTCGGGGGACGAGGGGAGCGGTGGGCGCCCTCTGAGAAGAAAGGAGGAAAGGGAACGAGGCAGCAGCCACCGATGGGGCTAATGAGAGGGTGGATTTCTTCAATTATAGGATAACACCAGTAATCCCGGCTTTCAAAGGTTTAGGCGAGTGACAACTGCTGTGGGATGAGCCTGCCTTCCTCCCACCCATGCGACGGCCGAGGAGCCCGGCGCCTTCGCTCTGCCGTGAACCGGGGAGTGGAGCAGCTCCCTGCCTGCCCGCAAACACAAGCCCCGGCATCCAAACACCCTGCAGCACCCTTGTCTGCCAAAGGGTGCCTTGGCATCGGCTAAAACCCACCAGCTGCTCCTGGGGAGATGGACCCTCCAGCCCAGCCCATCGTGGCAGCTCCTGGCCACCAGCATGCTCGAGCCGGCAGCGTCTGCCGTCATCTCTCCCGGAGGCAGGAGCCGGCTCTTCCCGGCTGCCGGTGGGTTTTGCACTTACCTGGGGCTGCAGGGAGCTGCTGGGGCTGCCAGGGGATGGATGTGCCACAGGGAAAAGCAGCATGCCCTGGGAACTGGACGCATCCTGGTTTCTTGGGGGGTCACTGCCCTGCAAGGGGGGGAATTTCCTTTACTCCGGCCAAAAAGACGCCATCCCTATTGCTGGGGCAGGGTAGCGGGGAGGCAGCGAGAGGGGCACTGGTGGATTCAGATTTGAAACTTTGTTTTCCCCCGTTGCAGCCCCCCTGATCGCCTGCAAAAGCCCTGAACATCTCTTTTATTCTCCCCATCCTGAGGAGTGAAGGAAGAGGTGCTTGGAGATAAGAAACTGGCGGGATGGCTGAGAGATGCGGCTTGGTTTTGGCACCGGATAAACCACGTTCATCCAGCTGGGAGCTGGCTGGAAAACAGAGCTTGTCCCTGTGGTTTCTCCTCGCTCACCGGGGCAGCCCGGGATGGCCTCAGGGTGGATGGGTTGAGGTTGGACGTAATGCAGCCTTGCCTGGATAAAACAAGTCATCAACTAAATAACTACCGGGCAATTATTGCTATTAGGAATGCCGACCGTCTCCAATTCCCCGGGCATTAATGGGAGGTGGAGGGTACTCAGCCCCTCCCAGGGTTAGGTCACCCGTGACGTGGGATGCTGGTGAGGATGCACTTACTCACGTCGCTCTGCGCCCTCCGTCACGGGCGGCCCGGCAGCACCCGCCGAGCGTGAGCCGGAATAGCAGCATCCAACCCCAAATGAGCAGGTTGGGTTCAAAGGCCGCCTTCTTCAGGAGGGCACGTTACAAAACCCCCGAGCTGCTTGCGGTAGGAGCAATCCCGACGCTGCAGAGAAGGACACGCATGCTCCGCAGTCCCTCGCAGGTGGTTGTCACCACAGGGAAGGGCTGCGTCCCTCCTGCCTTCCCACCACCCACAATTAGGGGTTTTTATTTTAGCCTTCCCAGGACAGCAGCGCCGCTCGTGATCTCCTCGACTACAACACCCCCGGGCAGACAATCGTCCTTTCGGCGACTGATTCCTCCCGAGCCCCACTGCGGCAGCGAGAAAACCCCTCCGGGAAGGGGGATTGCACCCCGGATGCTCAGCCTCTGCGATCGGAGTATGCAGGGACCATCCAGGGCTGCAGGGAGGGAGGAGCAGGGGAAGAAACTGGCTAAACTCGTTACACTGGTGATATTTGAAAAGGGTGGTTAGTAAGTGACATGTTAACATTATGTCCAGTCTTTAAGGAATGCATCCAGGATTCATTAGGGGAGCAGTAGTTAGGTGAGTCACGCTGCGGACATGTGGATTTAACTGGGATTTCAAGCCCAAGCGACCTGTAATTGCATATTAGTGGAGGGATGCTTAAAGTAATCAGCTGTTCCAGCCACGCCAGCCCAGTGGCTATGGGGGGGGGGAAGGGAGGAGGGCTGGAGGGGTGTTGTGCATCCAGGCCCTCCTTGGATTACAAGGCAAAAATGTAGGCCACACAATCACCCCGGGGGAACGCGCTGCTTGGTGGCTTTTCCTTTGAAGGCAGGGTGACACTGCTCTTGCTGAACCCGGGGTTTGACAGTGGCAAGATAAGGAGGGTAAATATGCCGTGGTGGCAGGAAAGGGCAATGATCAACCATGCCGGTGCCGTCGGCTGAGCCCCGGACAGCTGGCCCCGCGCAGAGCTGTCCCAAAGAGAGAGGTCTCTCCATCTGTCACCAAAGAGAAACCTCCTGGCCGGGCAGGAGAGGTGGGAACGGGCTGCGATGCTCTGGAAGAACAACGTGAGCTCTTAAGAGTGAAAATGCGTGTTCTCGCTTGTACGGGGAGAGAGATAACAACATTACGCATCGCCCTGCGCCTCTCCTGGCACTGCTCCAGCCCAATGCCTGTCTCCAAAACCACGGTCCCACCTGCAGGTCCTCCTCTCTCCTGGAAATGCCATTATTTCCCCTTGGCATCGCTGAAGGGACGTGCAGTGGGTTGGGTTAGGGGGGGTGCAAGGACACCCCATCCTTGGTCCATCTCAGGGCTCAGTCATGCAGCAGCTCGAGGCTGCAGATTGACTTTTTCTCCTCCTTTCCTAAGAAAACATGACTTTGCGACGGCTGTCAGTCATTCCCCTTAATAACTTGGGATGCCAACAGATGATTTCAATCAAATTTGTCAGAGCCATCAAGTTTCTACAAGCTCAAATGGGTAGCCGGGCATGGGGATCCACCCAGACGAGGGAGCAGCAAACCGACCGCAGCTTCCACCCGAGCAGCAGCCGGGCGCTTGGCACACGTGCGGCTCTCACCGGCTACGGCTGACGCCACGGCTCGCTCCACCGAGGCAGGAGCTGCTAGGAGAGAAGGAACGGGGAAGAGCAGGCACCCGACAAGCCGGCGTTAGCTTTTGCAGAAGCATGTGGGTTTTTTTGGGGGGAGCTGGACCGCTGTCCTAGGTTGAGTAGGCGAGAAGCTCTGCACAAGCTGATCTCTTCTTGCGATGGCTCAGGAGGGAAGGGAACACCTGGGCTTCCGATTCGAGGCTGGATGTAAGAAGTCAGGGGTTGGGGAAGGCGGTCAACCCAGGGGATTC
The DNA here is from genome assembly GCA_035590195.1 of Aviceda cuculoides. Lineage (NCBI taxonomy): Eukaryota > Metazoa > Chordata > Aves > Accipitriformes > Accipitridae > Aviceda > Aviceda cuculoides. The sequence continues at coordinate 4,478,283 of JAVJGG010000021.1, forward strand.
ACGGAGCTTCCCACTGCACCTCCTTGCTGCTAGCCAAAAGGTCTGCAGCAAACTGCATTTGTAGCTGAACAGGGCAAATGCCCCATGCACAGAACGGGAAAAAAAAAAAAAAAAAAAGCCTTTTAAATGCTCCTCCGCCTCCACACCAGCTCTAACACGAGCTGAAATCCCGTTTGTAATACAAAAGCCTGAACCAGAACCTCCAGCAGACAGCAACCAGGGCCAGGAGATAAGATAGGAGGGTTCAATGACAGAGCCCAAGTTGCACGCCGCACATTTCTCACTATCAGCCTTCACCCCCCCGCCCCGCAAGGCTCAGCTGCTCCCCCGGGGCTCAGGACCGCAGCAAAGGGGACCGAGTTTGTGCCATCCTCCGGCAGCTCAGCTCCGTCCCAACCTCGCTGCCACGGCCCCGCCGGGAGCAAGCTGCCCTCCCGGTATGTACATATCAATGCAGCATTTGTCTCGTGCTTGGCACCAGGCGTCAGAGCACAAGGGTCCGTGTGCTGGATCGCCTAAACACAGCTATAAATGGAAAGAGGAGCCGTACAGACAGACTGTTCTCTCATTCTGCGTGATCTCAAATAGCAGAGTTAACACCCGCGCTGCCTGAGCGGCTACTGAGGAGGAGGGCAGCTGGGTAGAAACCCTGGCGTACTAACCGAGAAAGGCTAATTAGAAAGACATACAATTTGAACGTCACGCTGGGTCTAGCTACCCGCCTGCATATAGACGGTGCCACCCTCGGCCTTGAGCCGACAGATTAAGCACAGCTGAAAGCAGGAAGGTTGGAGCAAGATGCTTCTTGCATTCTGGAGATTCAAGGCAAATTCCGCCCGTTTCAGTGATTTTGGAGCTCGGCCAGCTGTCCTTCCAGGAGAAAAGCTGCTGTGGGCAGGTCTGCAGATGCAAACCCTGCATCGCAAGCCCTGGAAGCGATCTAGCTGATACAACGCTAAGTATTTCTGGATGCACCTCAAGGCATCGATCACCCACCAGCCCTTTGCAGAGGTGCTGCAGGGCATGTGCCGTAGCGTACTGCCGTGCTCACACGCCGACCGCAGCGTGGGCTTCTCCCCTCCCGACTGCAGTTATCTGAGCTGGGCACTGCCAGCATAACCCAGAGCAGGCTGCCACGGCCGTAACACCAGTGGTCTAAATATAGGGAATTGCTGGGGCAGAGCCACAGCCAGCCCAAGACACATCTTTCCTCGGAGCAAAGCTCTAGAGCCAAGGCTGAGAGAAGCACTCGGGCACCCAGCGCACACCAACACACCCATCACTAGAGGCCAAATCTCATCCACCAGATACTCGGGCACATCCTGACTTGTCCATCACCCTCTGTTCAAAGAGAAAAATAATGACAGACTACAAGCTGTGAGAAAATATATGTTGGTTTTTTTTATTTGACAATTAACAAAAGAGGGATCCAAATCTCAGTTGTAAACATTGATAGCTCCTTTCTGATCACAACTAGTACTTTCCACGAACATCCTTTTGTATAGTCTGATCCGCTCCAACAATGACAAGCCGACTCTGTCAGGGCTTTTGCTGCTCTGCTCAGGGTCACAAATCCAGAGGCAGCTTATTCACCAGAGCATCAGCAGCCATCGGCAGGACCGACCACTGGCACTGAGAAGACAGCTGACAAACTAAGCAGATATTTTTAGAGCCACTCCCATACGCGAGACACGCTCAGGGAAGGCAGAAGCTTCACGCTGGATTGTGTGCCAGCAAGAGGCAAGTATCCCATCACGCTGCCAACAGGTTTAGAGAGAAATCAGCTCTGCAAGAGCAGAGTCCTACTCGAGCAGGTGATAGGGACACGATCTTACATGGTGCCAGCCCAGCAAGAAAAACCCAGACCTGTTGTTAGAGGGAAGCTTGGCACCAGACTATAAAAATTTGGAGATGCAGAGCCAGCAAATTTGTCCCAAAGAGGGACTGGCACATTATCAGCTCGATTGCTGCAGTGGAACCAGAACTGCCTGTAGCTTGACAATGGGAAGTGAAACTTCATCTTGGGCTGGAGGGCAGCCAGACTTGAAGGAGCTTGCACCCAGCTACAGGCAGCCAGCTTCCAGCCATCCCATGGGAATCTGGCCTTAACATCAGCAGATCCAAGCTTTTTTGGGGAGATAAACCTTTCAGAGCCTCTCACCCTCCCCCTTCCAAGAGGACCCACTTCACAGGTGGGTCAGCTACACAAAAGAAGCAAGTCTTCATTACTCAAGCAACCTTTTGCTGTTCAGGACCATCAGCAGGTGAGAATGAAAGCCATGGAAAGCCACCAGCAGCAGCAGCAAGTCTCCCAGTACCGTCCCCAACAGCAGGGACCTCCGATCCCCACCGACACCGAGCAGGCTGCCAAATCAGGCCACCCTCCCCCACCAGCAACTTGAGGAGCCACCAGGAAAAGGGAAGATGCACAACACTAAAGAACAGCGTTATAAATAGAAACCTCCCTCGGCCGCAGGAGTGACCTGCCGACAGCTATGTGCATCCCAGGCTCCGTAGCTGCTTCAGGTTGAGGGACTAAGCAGCCTGACGTACACGTAGCATTCGACCAGGTCCAGAACCAGGATCTCAGCTCGTTCCTCTCAAGGTGACCAGTTGGTTCAGAGCCTGGTTTTTGGTGGGAGTAGGGTCGGCCATCTCAACGCCACACTACCCAGATGGACAAGCAAATAAAAAAAATCCAACAAATTTGAATACACTGTATTTATTTGTAACAGATTCTAAAGAATCTAGTGAGTCTATGTCAAGCCCATCGCATGACAGGTGATACAGGTGTAGGAAAAAAAACCAAAAAAGACATTTAAAACAAAATCAAGTGCCATTCAAGCTACTGGAATCTTCCAATTGCCCCCTCACAGAAGGCAGCACAGTATCACTGCAAGGTCTAGAAAAATTCAGATTCAACCCATTCTCAAGAGTCCCACCACACACACTCTGTAAATCAAAAGTGCAATCTCAACGCAAGTTGCCCTGTCGAGCTGTTGGCTGTAGGGAATCTTTTTGCATCTTAAAGGGAAGGAGGGAATCTCAGTTTAGTGCGTCTATGTGTCTGTGGGTAGAGGGTAAGCAGCCTGTAAAAAAAAGCATGCTACATGTCATCTATGTTCATCTGAAGTTTAAAATGCAAGAAAAAAAATCTTTCCTTGAAGCCATGAAGGTGGCATACTTAGGATCTCAAAAGCAGCCCTTAAATCGGTTTTACCTTGCACTGGAAAATCTCAAGCTCCTACCACACGGATTAGGCTCTGGGCACCAGGGAGTTACTGAGCTGTGGCAGAGTCTATACACCAGCCTTGTCTGTGAAGACAAAGCTGTTCTACGGGAAGGCAGTTAAACCTGTAATAACTACATTGTTAGTGACACTTCCTTCAGCTCTGACTGGATAAGAAGCAAAGCTGGACCAATTTCAAATCGGTTAGTTAAGTGTAAGAGCCCCCACATCACTCCCCTCCCACCCCTTATGCCCACTCCACATCTCCCCTACCCCAAAAAAGGTAGCAATCTGGCTATACACATTCCAAGGATCTAGTCTTTATTAGAGCGTTCAATCTGCCCAGCTATTACAGTTTTGTCACAAACAAACAAAAAAAACCCCAAAACCCCAAGTTAAAGATACTCAAGTATGTCAATCTCGGAGGAAGCACCATGAAGTCACGGTGTTTCCAGAGCAGCATCTCTAGGGAGCGCCTGCTTGCTCACCCCCCTCTCCCTCCGTGCATAGTTAAGTCTGAGATGATGTTTCACGAGAAAGGGCATGGCAATCCAGGCACCTCAGTGAAAGCCTGTTTGTGCTCTAGACACCCAACAACTTCAAAGCCACATTTGACTAAGAGAGCCAAACCCTCAAGACACAAGAGGGTTTGTTTAGAGAAGACATACTTTTTCCTAAGGCCAACTGACTTTTGCACAACTCCCCCCCTGCCCCAAGCTCCATTTCTAGCTAGAGAATGAATTTCAAATGCTATCAGTGGCTCACATGTGGAATCACATAGCTGGAAATAGGCTGCTTTTGAAGATAGGACCTGCCCAAGGGCAGAGGGAAGATCTCCAGCCATAGGAGACTAGAGTCTGAAAGAGGTCTGCCTATCTCTTAGAAGGACACGGGCTCCAGCCCCCATCACAGCAACAGCTGGAGATAACTGACTAGTGAACTAGTTGGTTTGTGCTTCAAAGGACAAGCCTCATCTTCCCAGATAACCCAGCTGGCCTCTGGCTTTGTGCATTAAAACCACACTGCATGCCAAATGACAAAAAAAAAAAAGCAGCATTTCAAATTCCCCCAGAAAATACACGATTAGGTACAGTAGCCTGGGGCAGGCTCCTGGACAGACCTTCTGCCTCATCGTTTATGTACACAGTTACATTTTGGCACTGCAGACTTGGGAGCTTGAGTAAATTTGTATGTAGGTCCCTGCTGCCTTTTCTCCATAAAGCTCTGCACAGCATTTTCCACCATGCACTCCCCCCCACCCCAGTGCCCCCAGTTTTAGGCATTTACACAGAGTCATTCAAAGCCCACCCCTGTTTACGCAACTCCACTTTGACAGCCACTTGCTACAGCTGGTCCTTCATAGGCAGCAAGCCATGCCAAAAAACCTCAGCAACATGTAACCTGTGATCCCATTCTTGCTTCAGCGAGGTTACTAGAAATGATCTTACGACCCTCCCCACCCTCCCCAACAGAAACATTTTCCTCTTCAGACATCCCCACTCAAGCTCTTGGGATGTCAGCCCCTGCAAAAAAATAAGGTTTACAGTACAGTTGTGTTTATATTGTTACAGGCACTTAAACAGGATTCTTTGGTCCTTCAAAGGAATTAGCCACTCTGGCTTCTAGCTTCAGAAACCACAAGTCTGCACACCCATAACACCTCCCGCACTAAAAAAAAAAACCAAAAACAATTCAGATCCATTTCAGGGCAGCGCAGCTCTACCTTAGCGTAATTCTACAATCTCCCCTCACACACCCCCAACCCTCCCCCATTGCCTCCAGAATTCAATAAGCAATTGAGTCTTCCTGTAAACGTCCAAGTCATCTAGTTTCCATAACACTGCACTTCCCATCACAGTGTACAGCAGACAGGCCTTGTTCCAACAACCCCAGGAACAAGACACTCAAGCAAGAGTCCAGGAAGTTGCCTTTTGTTGCAGTTCTAGGAAGGTGTTGTTTGTTGTTTTTGTTTCGGTTTGTTTTTTTGCCCCCCACCCTCCCAACTCCCCAAGGCAAGAAAGTACCTTGGAGGACAGACCCTGAAGTTTGTCCTGGCTCAGTTACAGGGAAGCCACGTTGGGTAAGACTGATTGCAAGGCAGGAAGGGCTGCACGTGGGTGACATAGTAGTTGAAGTTTATTTCACTGACATAAGGAGCTGGCTGGTAGTAGCAGGTAACGTTTGTGACCGTGGGGATGATGTTCTGCTCAGCCAGGACTCTCACAGCCAGCATGGCAATGAGGTTCAGGGTCTGCCTCCTTTCATGTCCCATAAGGCAGACTGTGCTCTCATTGACCACCCTGTGGAGGGTCATCAAATAGTCATATCTTTTGCTCTCCATCCCAACAAAGTGGCTCTGAAGGTAGCACTCCAGCTTCCTCTGCTGCTCACCGATGTCAGAGAAGTCTATGAAAAACCTGGAGCACATGTATCTCTGTAGTGCCTTCATATCCACTTCCGATTTGGGCTTAAACCCCCTCACCAAGAGGTTGCAGTATTTCAGAAGCCCCCCACCTCTGATCTCCTCTGGGTTTCTCGTGGCGATGACCCTGTTCCGGAGATGGTCCATTGCCTCCTCAAAGTCCCCGTACATGCTCTCCCCAGTGACCGTGGGGTGGAAGTTCTCAGCCATGGGGTTCTCTGAACACTCCCCAAACAGCAGAAGTGAATCCAGGATGATCTGGAAGGAGTCCACGCTAAACTCGAACTGCCGCCTGAGAGAGTCCACGAATTTGAGTTCCACGTTCTTCCCGCTGTTGTTGGAGAGCGATATGAGGCTCCAGCGGTCGGTTTCATTGCATACCTTCACAAGCTTCTGCACGTACGCCTCCTTCAGAGTCATGGGGGTGATCTTGTCTTTGTTGACACCTTCTGGGAGGAAGTCAAGAAGGCAGTCCATGACCACATCTTTAACAAGCTGGAAGACATCTTCGGTCTTCAGATCTACACCAAAGATGAGATCTAGGTCTTTGTAGCCCAAGCCACTGTCTTGATGTAGAACGTGACTAGCTGCTGAGCCATTCAACCTTACATTATGGACTGCAATTCCTTTCTTCTCCAGGCGACTACGGACAACCTGAGATATAAAGAGAGTCGGTGAGAAGCAAGAAAGCATTCCGGGAGCAGCCTGGATGCAGCAGCAGGATTCACTCCCTGTGCTTATATGGGTCACTCCAGTGCAAGACAGTGAAATAAAAAACTAATCCATTAGAAACAGGTCACTTTGGAAAGCATCCAGAGTCTTGCCAGCAGCTGGGGGTGGCTCTCCTTTACTTATTCCCTTGCATTAGAGGGCTCTTACTGCACGCAAACAGATGTTTCTGCTTCCAGTACAGCTGTTTGCTCTTCCTTCCCCCCACCAAAGCGGAGAGGTTATCTGAACCCATTCTTTGGGGCAGCCTCTGCTCCCTTCACCCCCCCATGGTTGCAGCCAGCCTCTCCAGTCAGCAAGCCAAGACCAGCCGATCCAGAAACAACTCCAAATACAAGGCGGCAGCACAGTCTGCAGCAGTCCCTGCTGATTTAATCAGGGTGGCTCACTGGTTTTAGCCATCCCCTTTGCCTGTCAAGATTCATTAAAGGCAAATCAAGATGCCAGAACTGCTCAAAAGCCCCAGCCAGGCGTATGCAAGTTCATGTCCTAACTAGTAAGTGTATCCTAACAATTTCCAGTGTGTCAGAGCTTCGTGCTGAACTTGGCATGCTATCAAGCACAAGAGGCAGCTTTCATCTTACGGGTGTTACTCTGGTGATTTTAATGCTGCCTGCTCAGTCCTGGCACACCCACCAGTACCTCCAAAGCTTTGTTAATTTAGAGTGAAGCTGAATCACTTGCCTGATTACTTAACATGCAGGAGGCTGAAATAACCCCAAGACCATAAAATAAACTATCTGGACACCAGGTTATAATTTGAGTTTAACTGAGCTCAAAGATCCCAGGAAGATTAAGATCTTCCACCAGAAGCTCTTCACATCTCTCATCCCACTTTCATGTTTCTCTCCAGCAATTACCCACCGTCCTGTGAGTCCCAGCTAGCCAGTCTGCTCACCTGGTGCTTGAAGCAAGGCTAGAGCTTGAAAGAGCCTAAGCTTGGGATACAAATGGACAAATTATATCACTAGAAGCCAGTCTGACTGGGCTATTCAGCCCTGCGAGGCTGTCCTAGTTTGAGAGGC
>JAVJGG010000021.1:4488859-4525776 GCA_035590195.1 Aviceda cuculoides
CCCGGGGGGTGCGCCAAAAAAAAAAAAAAAAAAAAAAGTGGTGCTGAGGGCCGTTCCCCGAGGGGCGGAGGCGGGGAGGAGCGGTCGGTGCCCGGAGCGGGAACGGTGGGAAACGCTACAACGACCCGGCCCGCGCCGCCCCCCGCCCGCCACCGGCTACGCTCAGCACTGCACTGGCACGCGCCCGGCCGCCCCTTTATATAGGCCCCGCGGCCGCGCCCCCATTGGCCCGGCCCCGCCGCCAATCCCTGCCCGGCCTCGCCGCCTCTCCGGCGCTTTCATAGGCTCAGGAGGAAGAGAGGAGCTGGGCTGGAAGCCAATCAGAGGAAGGTGTAGGGAAAGAGGCGGGACGAAGGGAAGAGGGGGCGGGACAGGCTGGTGGAGCCCCGCCCCTCTGGCGCGGCTCGCTGCGTGCGGGAATCCCGGCGGTGATTGGTCGGGGCGGGGCGCGGGTTAAAGGGACACCCCATTGATGCCCCATGGATGCCCCATTGATGCCCCGTGCCCTGGTGCCCCATTGATGCCCAACGGCCTGGTGCCCATTGATGCTCCACGCTCTGATACCGCACTGATACCCCACGTCCTGATGCCCCATTGATGCCCGGCACCCTGGTGTCCCACTGCTGCCCCAAGGTCTGATACCCCATTGATACACCATGGCCTGGCACTCCACAGCCCAATGCCCCCCAGCCGGGCCCCCTCTCTCCCCAGGACCCTCTCTCCCCAGGGACCCACTGCGCCAGTTGGCTGCGGGGAGCTCTGGCACCCAGGAGACACGGGGTGACACCCCGGGGTGGCGGAGCCCACCGGCTCAGGAGGCTGACGCCGGGCACTCCCAACCCCAGCCCCTAAAACCCAGCGCGTGGCCCCGCTGCTGGCCGAGCCACCGCCTCCTCCTCCGGCCAGCCATGTCCCAAGCCACCGGCCGCCCATTTCCTTTCATCCCAACAATTCCCATCACTTTAAAGAGCTCATTTCTCTGCAGCATTTAACCCTGCAGACATTTCCAGGAGGCGCCTCCCCGCCGAGCCGGTGCCCGATGCCCCGCGGTCCTGCGGATGGACAGGCATGACTCCAGGCTCCCCATCAGGAGCCACCGCTCCCTTTTCCTCGGTTCCTGCTTGGGGCTGGGATCCAGCCTTAAAAGCTGGGCCAGGGAACGAGCCAGCACTGATTTATGTTTATACCCTCACAGGGAATTATTGCAAAAGCACCCCTGAAAACCTCCAGACCCCCAACCTGGGGCATTTTGCCTCAGGCAGGCCATTGCAGAGCTCTTCCAAGCTGCAAAGTCTGTCTCTGAAGCCGAGGCTCGATGGCGGCAGGTTGTCCTCTCCCATATCCCAGGGGTCTGCCGCTGGAAGCTGGAGTTGGCTGCTGAAAGAGTAACTTAGTGATGGGGGGATTTGGGTTTGGGGGAAATGGGGCGTTTAGGAGCACCTACAGCTGGGCTGGAGGGGAGAGGAGGCAAGGGGGTGCCCTGAGCCCTGGTATCCTCTGAAATCCTCCCCATCCCGTGATGCACCGACAGCCTGAGGGATTCCCATGGGGGGCTGGAGTCCCCTCCGCTGGGGTCCCTGTGTGGGGATGGTCCTCGTGCTGTGGGGTTTTGCCCTCTGGGTCCCACCAGTGTCATTCTGTAGCTCCATCAGACATCTCCATTGGGATTAAATGCTGCTCCTGGTTACTCCCCACAAGGCTCCAAATCGGGGCACAGGAGGAGGGGAGCCCTGCTGGAAAGTGATTTTCTGAAGAACTTAATGAAAAATCAGGCAGCTGCCTCCCGTTGCAAAACCCCTTTGATCCTGTCAGCAAAAAAGCCGGATCAGGAAGAGTTTCCCAAGATGCTGAGAGGGGCAAATGACTTTAGGGATCAGGATCCATCCCACTAGCCTGTCCCAGAGGGTCCAACTGGGGGGATTCGGGCACAGGAGGAAAGGTTGGCTGGGTGCTGAGCACCCCATGGGCACGGCAGTTTGGGGGACACCACCAGCCATGGCACCCCTGGGCAATGGGGCAGGATGTGGCCACGGAGCAGATGGGATGAACAAGGTGCTGCAGATCCTTGGGGGATGAGCCGGTGGCCTGGTGATGAGCCGGCAGATACACACCAGTGCTGCCTGGGCCGAGAGGGACAGGCATGCTGATGGCTCCGGAGAAAACATTGGTCCATTAAAAAGAGCTGACGCGCTCCAGCAGGACTGGCTGAGCTGCTCGTTAATGTCCATCACCAAATGATTATCTCAAAGAGCCACCGGCAGTGAACCCAGGGCTGGGAATGGCACCAAGGCCGTTTCCTTCCAGCTCAGCGAGGGCCAGCCCGGGCTTTATTTGTTTGTTTTGTTGGCAATTAAGGAATAATCACTGTCTTGGGGTGAAACACGGGCGGATCCTGCCTCCCGGGTGATGGCACAAAGGTTGCAAAGCCCCTTTGGGGTTGTGAAGGTGGGCCAGGGGTTGGGCAGGGGGACAAGGGCTCGGGGATGCCGTGGCCCTGCTTGGCCCATGGATCTGGGCTCGGCAGCATCCTCATTCTGCCTGGGGGACACCGGCTTCACCCTGCTGGGAAATCACCCAGGGAGGAGCTGGGATGTGCCCCGGCGTGTGCACGGAGAGGAACAGGGCACCCCGCTGCTAGGGGCATGGAGAGGTGCAGGGGCCTGTCATGGGCTGCTCAGTGGGTGAGTTGGAGGGAAAAGGGCTGGAGAGGCTGGGGGAGAGGGGCAGGGGGTGAAAGCCCAACCTGGAGGTGAAGAAAGACCTCGGGGACTCCCTGACCCGCGTGGGACCAGCTCCGTCCCACCCGCCATTAAGCAGGGTGTGTGCCAACTCCCTGAGCAAGCAGGAGAAACCAAGCCCTTCTGCCGGAGCCACCAACGTCACCCAGTGTCGCCCCAGGGGAGCAGCAACGCTCCCCGTTGGGGTGGGGGCATTCCTCCTGCCCTGCTCCCACGGCAGCCACCCCTGACATCGCCACCGTGCACATGCCAACCATGTCCCAGGCTGTCCCTGTCCACATACTGGCTGTCCCTGTCCACATACTGGCTGTCCCCATGCCCACGACAGCTGTCCCCGTGCAGGCACTGGCTGTTCCATACATGCACCGGCCATCTCTGTGCATGCCCGGGCTGCCCCATGCACACACACCAGCCATCCCCACGCAGATACGAGCTGTCCCCACGCAGATACGAGCTGTCCCCACGCAGACGCCAGCCGTCCCCGTGCATTTGCCTGCCATCCCCCTGCACACATGCCACCATCTTCATGCAAAAGCCCACTGTCCCATGCACATGTGCTGCCATCCCCACACACGTGCCACTGTCCCCACGCCTGTGCTGCCATCCCCACGCACACGCTGCCTCTCCGTGCCCGCTGCGGGTTTAGGAGTTGGAGCCCTTCTCGTCAGCCGTGTCCGAAGCCTCCCTCAGCAAACACTGCTCCCGGACACCTCCCAGTCGCTCGCATCCACGTCCAGCCCCGCTCACTCCCGCAGAGCCCATCCCAGAGGTGCCACTGCTGCTCTCTGCCCCCGGACCCTCGCTGCCGGGACACCCGTGTCCCTGGAGCTGCACCACCAGCTGCCTCCATGGCCACAGCAAGGCCAAATTCAGCGTGGCAGGCAGTGCGGCTGCAGGGTGAGCACCCCTGTTCGCTGCCCAGCACGAGGGGTGTCACTCTCTGCTCTCAGTCCAGGGTCCCCATGTCACTGGCTGGCACCCCCAGACCCCACCACGTCCCTGGCTGCCTCCTGGAATTAACGATAAGTGATGATGCTGGGACGCCCTCGTCCCAGAGACGGCCACCTTGGAAGCCCTGAGATGAAAGGGAGCGCAGGGTGTTATTACTGTGGATGACACAAAGCTGGGGAATGGGACCCGTCACCTCCCCCGGCTGCTGAAAAATGCTGCCTGGGGAGCACGGGGGGGGACACGGCACTGCCAGGGCATGGGGAGGGGGACACAGCACTGGTGTGGCCCCAGAGCGGGGCAGGGACTGAGCTGCCCCCTCTTAGCTGCCCAGGGTGTCACCAGCCAGGGAGGTCCCTGTCCCCCGTCCGCCCCCCCGGTCCCCTCATGGCATGAACAGCGACCTGCATGTCCCAGGCTCTGTGGCTTCCCAGTGACACCACATGTTGTTTTGCTTGGCATGACTTGTGCTTTTAAAGCCATGGCAAGGGACAACCCGTCTTAATGCCACTAATTTGAGCCTGGTAGAGAGCACAGCTGGTCCCTTCGCTTTAGGTTTTTGGGCCCCGGGTGACACCCGAGTATGGCCGCGGGCAGTGGCAGCTCCAGCACACCCCGTCCCATCGCTCAACAGCTGCTTGGCTTTGCTGCGCTGGCCATCCCGCTAAAGATCCTCTTGGGAAAGCTGGGAAGCCAGCTGGGAGCTCCACTTTGGGTGGCTGCTGAGCCCGGAGCCGGTGTCGACGGATGTGATTTCAGGGCTTTTCCCGAGGGGTCTCGGTCCTCTCTGCTCCTGCAGCGCTGCGGGGCTGTGGGGCCCTTTGCCCTCCCCCTGCCCCTCGCTGCAAGCCTGGGCTTTGTGCCAGGGGGAAACTGAGGCAGGGGGTAGCCCAGCCATCCTGTCTGGGGCAGATTCCTGCAGCTCCAGGGGCAGCAGCTCTTTAATCCCCACAAATGGGGGTTACGGGAAGGGGAATAAACACCTCAGCACACGTGTGTGCAGGGACAAGGTTGTCCCGCTCAGGGTCCCTCCGTTCTCCCTGTACTTGATGTCACCACCATGGCCTCAACGTGCTTTGGGCGGGAGCATGGGGAGCTGGGGGGGGGGTACGGCACACAGGGGGGGCCGCACAGGGGCAAAAGGCATCGCTGCCAGCACCGTGGGGCCGGGGGCACACACCGGGGCCCATCCACCCCTGGCCTCGGGCCTCGGTGCTCCGTGTGCTTTGGCAGTTGCTCAGCGGTGACAGCCCATCCCTGGAGGGATCATTAGTCCTCCCTCATTAAAAAATGTTACTCACCCTTTAAGACAGAAACAAGAATATCCTGGAAATGCCTCGGTTTGGCGAGTTCTCGCATTAAAGGTATGACTGAAATCAAGAGGGCGGCCGCACGTGATGCTCGCCGGCACGTGGGGTAGGTGAGATGCTCGGGCAGCAGCCTGGGGCTGCCGCGGCCTCCTGCTTTCCCCTCTGTGCCCGGGATGGGTGGCCGTCACCCGGCTTCTGGGCTGTGGCCAGCACCTTTCCGTGCTCCCACCCCTCGGGCTGGGATGGCAAAACTGCTGCTCTCCTCCAGTGAGGACAGAGCCAAGGTCTGGCTTTGTCCATTCTTGCCAAACCCTCCTGCTTCAGGGTCTCCCCACCGGCTCCACTGCCCCAAGGACCGGCCACCCCGAACCCCACGTGGGGTACAAGGATGGCACCCACCCCCCCAACCTGCACTGCCATGGGCACCGCGGCATTCCCGGCCACCTCATCCTACCCGGGGACCCCTCAGCAAGGTGGGGGGAACCCCTGCAGCATGGTGGCCTGGCCAGGTCCCCAGCCCGGGGCCATGGGGGACCCTGGGCTTCAGGTATTTTAAGCAGATGAGCAACGCCAGCGATTATGCGCTTGCTGGATGGCGAGGGGCTGAGTCACGGCCTCGTTGAATCAGAGCTTTAATTTGCAGCGATGAAACACGCTCCCATTGCAACCACCCAAAAGTGAGGAGCTCCGGCCGCCCCGGGGCACCCCTGGCCCTGGGGGGGTTGGGGGTCTTGGTGGCGGGGAGAAGGTGCAAGTGCTGCTGGGGCTGGGAAGATCTTTCCCGGGGGATTTTTGGGTCGGGGAGCAGCCCCTCACCTGGGCACTGCTTTGAGCCTCTTCCCTGTCTCTGGTCGTGGGATGCTGGTGGGACCCGGCTCCTCTCTGAGGGCTTGGCTTCAGCCCTGGCTCCTGCAGAAACCCAGGGAAAAAAATCACAAGGCTCAAATGTCCCCGAGCCCCCTCCCCTGGGGATGGAGCCATTAGCCCCCCCCAAAACCCCACTGCAGTGCAGGCAGGGACCCAGGACAGGCAGGTGCTGCCAGCCGCAGGACGCCTGCCCTTTCCTCCCCGGGGGCAACGCATTGGGCTCGGGTGGGCAAAGCTGCACCAAGATGCCCGGCCGGCACCTTGGGGCCGTGACAGGGTGATCCATGCTCCCTACAAAAGGACCTTCCTTTTGCCTTCTGCCCCCCGCGAAGAGAGAAAAACAGCTCTTCTCCTCCCAACACACCCTCACATCGGCGCAGCCCCGGGGCTCTGCGGAGCCCCCGTCTTTGCCAAAGCTGGGAATGGCTTAAAAGGTCTCCTCCGGCCGGGGCTCCACGTCTCCCCAAGCCACAGTGGGAAGGCGAGGGGCAAACCCTGCATCCCAACAGCGATAGGGATGAGGTCTCATGGCCGCCTCTTTCATCTGGGACAGCCAGGACTCTGTGGCAGGGGTAGGAGCCCAAACAGCTGGAAAAACCCCCACTAAAAATTAACATTAATTTATTAGAATATTCATGATAAAAACCAAGATTCTCTTTACATGTGGTTTTTTTTCCTTTTTATACAAGAGAATTTTCATTGCTTTTTTTTCCTCCTGGAGACAGAGCAGGGCAGGCAGGCAGGCGCAGGCAGCGACGTGGGCTCACGCCCCAGCATGACGAAGCCACGTGGATGCCGGTCCCCCGGGGTCCCGGTTGGGACGTGGAGTGGGTGGGTGCACGGGATGGGTGCCCACCAAGGCAGCGGGGCAGAGACGACACGTGGCAAGGCACGGAGAGGGAGGGGGGCGACGAGCACCCCGTGGCCTGGGAGAGGCAGCACCCGTGGCAATGGGTGACATGTCGTGAGAGCTGGGTGGCACGTGGGGGACGAGGTGACATGCTCGAGCACGATGCAGGACACCCCCGAGCCTGGGGAGGGCTGTAAGTCACCTAAACACCCAGCACTCCCTCCCAGCCAAGCCTTGGGGAAAGACGGGTCCTTCCAAACTCAGGACACCCAACACCCCCAGCCGTCCCCCTCGGTGGGGGGAGACCGTCCCCCTCCTGCCAGCCTCTGGGCCCCAACGTGTCCCCATGCTGGGCGAGCCAGCCCCCAGCTCTTCCCCAGCTCCTCTCGGCTGCAGGGAGACAAAAATAATCCCCCCCCGCCCATGTAGCAAATGCAACCCCCAGCACTCCCCTTCCCTGCGCCCGGGGAGCCTGGACACCATCTTTGGTCAAGGAGCAGCCGGTGCTGCTGCGGCGCAGGCACGGGGCGAGGGGCTGAGGCTGGCAGAGGGTCCCCACGGGGACGGGTGACAGGTAGCGGTTCCAGGAGGAATGGAGAGGCCCAGGCTTGCGGGGCCACTCAAAGCGAGGGGGGACCCAGCTCCCCCCTTGCATGGCTATAGGATATTTATTTAACAAGACCTGGCGTGAAATGCAGGGCCAGAGGAGACGTTCCCGGGCGGCAGCTGGCCCCGTGGGGGAAGCGGCCAAGGCGGGGAGCAGCGGCACGAGCCCCAAGTCCCTGGGAGGGTGCCAGGTGAGGCGGTGGGTGCGCCAGCCTTGGCACAGAGCCTGGCTCCCGTCTTCCCATCTCTCCGCTCTGGAGCAAGGCGAGAGGGCAGGTAAAACACAAGCCGGAGAGAGGCGAAGCTGTGCCATGGGGCAGCCTCCACGGACATCTCCAGCTTCCCGGCCAGACCCCACCTTGTGCCGGCCGCAGCCGCTCCGAGGAGCCGCTCACAGGTCCTGAGCGGGTGGGCAGCCTCTGGGAAAGCCCTGCCAGGGCTGCGAGGCACCTGCAAATCCCAGTCCCGGGCGGTAAAATGTCTGTCACCCCCGGGCCACAGCAGCTGAGAAGCCCGGTGCATCCCGGGCGCTTCTTCCCCGTTCCTTGGGGCCAGCCCATGGCTTGCTGGGCAGAGCTGTCCTGGCAATCCCAGTCCATCCAGGATGGTCTCCCCTTCCCGAACCCGGTGTGTAGTGACAGAGGAAACCAAAAAGGAGAGCAAAGAAAGAATGAATGAAGAGAGAGAAACCATATAGAGGCGCGTGAGGCTTCGCACGCCAGCTGCTACTGCCCCTTGGGGATGAAGGGTTCCCCCTCCTCCGGCTCCGGCCGCGGCCCCGGGTCGCTCAGGCATCGCAGCATCCGCTGGTTGCTGGGGCTGTCGCTGGTCCCTGGGGTGAAGACATCATCGGTACCCGGGGAGGAAGGCTCCTTCACCCGCATCACCAGCCCCTCCTCATCCTCCTCGGGTGAGGGCGGGAGGCCGCCGCAGCCCTTGGGCTCCTCGTTCATCAGGTCCACGGACTCCGGGGACTGTGGGGAGGCTGGGTCGATGGTGATGATGGGCAGGTTCTCCGAGTCCGCCTTGGGTTCGTAGGCCAGCGGGTCTGGGGAGGCAGAGAGGGGTCAGGCAGGGCCCATCTCATGGTGTCATGAACAAACTGGGTCAGGATAACCTGGGGAAGGGAAGGGGGGGGTCTCAGGGGACCCCCAGCTAATGAATCCCAGATGTTTGGAGCTGGGATGCCTGGGCTCACTCTTTCTCCGATTTCCAAGTCTGCTGTTTAATTCCTTTTTCTGATCTCCACATCCCATCTGGAGCTGCTCCAGCCAGCCCAGCCCTGCTTCCCAGGATTGTGCCGTTTGCAAGGGGCGAAGCTGCCCTCTGCCGATTAACCGCCGGCTCCGCAAGCGCCAGCAGCAGTGTCACCCCTCCCTGTCACACCCTCCCACAGTGTCCCCAAAGCAGGGAAGGACACACAGGACAGGAGGAACCAAAGATGGCAGAGCAAATGTGTGCTGGAGGAGCCGGGAGTCCACGGGTCTTGGGGCTGAGCACTCCTGGTCCTCTCCCCTGCAAAGGGCCGGGAGAGGCACAGCCAGAAATATGGGTGCACAGCCAGAAATATGGGTGCGTGGATGGAGCAAGCTGAGCTCCACTGACCGGCCGAGCTCACTTCCAAGCTTACTTCCAAACTCACTTCCTAGTGGGAACTGTGCCGGGATGCGAGCCGGGTGCTTCTGCTCAGGCAGAGCTCGGGCTTGAGAACCGCAGACCCCTGGGGCTTGGCTGCCATTGCCACAGGGGAGCGGGATGGGGACGATCGGGGCTGGAGAGCCATGGAGGAGCAGAGGGGGTGCAGGACAACACAACCTCAAGCGTTTCAGCACCGAAGTGCCGGCAGCGGCGCTCCCTCAGCAGCTCAGTCCCACCTACCTGAGCCTATGCGAGCCCGGGACATGGTGGGCGAATCGAGCTTGTGAGCCGGCACCGTCAGGTAGTTGTTCATCTGGAATCGAAGCACAGGGACCGTCTCCATCGGAGTGGCAAGGGTAAATGGGGAAGGGGAGGCAGGGAATTGACCCCAGGCCACAGGGAAAAGCGAGAAGCAGCAGCGGGATGCACAGGACACGTGCACGCATCCTCCCGGCCGTGCTGCAAGGACCTGCTCAGAGCCTGGGGCGATCAGAGGACCCCCAAGGCGTGGGGTCACCCACTGTCATCTCAACCTCATCCCCCTCCCCCATGCAGGACACCGATGTCCTTGCCAGGCTGGGAGGCCCTCCTCGGCCCCCTGTCCTCCCCAGCAAGCAGCAGCATCCCTGCTCCAACATCTCCTTGACACCTTCTGTTCCAGCTGCCGGGCCTTCTGCCTCCGCAAGAGCATCTGGTTCCAGGCTTCCTCGTAGGGGTCAGCCACAAGCGTGTGCCGGTTGTAGGATCGCAACTGGGAAAAGGCCCCAAGGAGACAGGTTAAAAAAAACACACAGAAAGGCAAAGGAAGGTCACGGCACCCGTTTCCCTTGGAGATGGATGAAACAACCACCAGTGGGCAGAGCACGTCCAGGCAAGCTGGTGGCTCGTCCCTGTGTGCTACCATGGGATGCCTGATCTGGACCCAGTTAGTCCAGTAAGGGTTTAAATGCTGGGCTCAGCCACTGACCGAGGCAGACTCCCCCTCAGCACTATCCCAGCACCATCCCAGGAGTAAAAGCCTCCTGGGGAGGGAGAGCCAGACCAGGAACATGAGGGGCAGGAGGGCAGGGACATCAGGGGTGAAAGGCCCAGCTGCCCCGAGGGCTTCTGGTGGCAAGTGGTCCTGGCCAGCCCCAGGGAAGCAAAGGGGGTATGCACGGTGCCAGGGGACACCTTACCCTCTGCCTGGTTTTCTGCAGATTGTTGCGAAGGATTTTCCGGATCTCCTCCTCCTTATCCTTGGACAGGGCTGGAAGGATGCGCTCCACAGGAAGGGTCTTGGGGTTGATGTTCCTGCGTGGACAGACAGGATTCAGAGTGACATTGTGATGGCCACGGCAGGGCCCGATGTCTGCTTGACATCCAGCCACTAGCAGGGAGCGCTCAGCCTATGCCAGGGGCCCGTCGGAGGCACAGGGTGACCAGGGCCAGGGAACTCACTGGATGGAGACGGTGGAGACAGCAGAGGGGATCTTGCCTATGCCCCCACTCTCCACCAGCTCAATTGCCTGCTTCATCTCCATCTTGTGATAGAAAGCAATGAGCTGGGGCTCCTTGGACCGCTCCCCTGCAATCAGGCACTTCTTCACATACTTCTTGTTGAAGCGATTCAGCCTTCCGGAGGACATGGGAAAAGAAGGAGCAGCGACACATCAGACCTCCCCCTGCCCCGGCATCCACTCCCCACTCCCCACTGCCGGCCCAGGCCAGCAGAAGATAGTTTGGTTCCCACCAGAGTGGGTCAGACCAGGCTTCCCTGACTCCCTCCTGAGCCAGGCAGCCTCCAAAACACCCAGCAGCTGCTCACACCTACAATGGATGGTCCCAAGCTCCTGCAGGGACCGGCCACTGGCAGCTCCCACACTGCTGTGGGGACGCTGTAGGTGGCGTGGCAAAGGGGTGCAGCCCTGCAGCCCCACTTACACCCAACTCAGGGCCGTCATTTATTGAGGGGAGTGTGTGTGTGTATATCACAGCCCAGGGAAAAATCCAGCGCAGGGCTGGAAAACCTGCCAGGTGGCGATTCAAACCCTTCCTCATCTCCCCACGGATCCCCTGAGTCACCAAACCTCCGCACTCACTTGTCCTTCCAGTGGTGATGCCCGTAGTGACCACAGATATCCTCGATCCCTGTCAGAAGGTGATCCAAGAACTGGAAGGGAAGGTCCAGGGTGTAAGCAGGTCGCAGGGCTGTTGCCCACCCTCTCCCCACCCCGACACCCACGCTGACACAGGGGTGAGGGCACTCAGGGGGTGCAAAATCAGGGCTGTGGGTCCAGGATGGGCCTCAGGAGGGCAGCACGGTCCTACGCAACCGGGCTGCTGCTCTACCAGGCACAGGGGAGGTCTGGGTTGGAGCGGGCACTGGACGACACAGATGGGGGAGAGCCCTCGCTCCGTCCCCCCTTACCTTGGGCACTGATTTAGGGGCAGCTCCCACTCTGTAAACCCGCCTGGTTACAGCGGTGGAGGTGGCAGAAGCAGAGAGAGAAGAGGGCTAAGGTGGCGAAGAGAAGCGCGTGGGAAGAGCCGGCCGGGCGCGGTGGGTTACCTGCGTGTGGATCTCTTCATTGATGGAGCGCTTTGTCTCTTGCTTCTTCTTCACGGCCAGCAGGTCCACCAAGGGCCGGATGGTCATGCCCTAGGGAATGGGGAGGGTGGGTTAGACCTCTCCCCAAGGCACACCAGTGGGAGCGGGATAGGTTCAGCACAGCCGAACCACGGGGCTCCGCATTGCCGGTGTCACTTGGCAGTCAGTCTCAAGAGCTTTTGGAGAAGGGGGACAGTGACAGGGTCAGGGATGGAGGCTGGGGTCGTGCTCCTCACTCTCCACATACACATGCGGCTCACTGAATAAACCCCTTTCCCTCTGAAACTACACCGTGACCACCTGCGTGCCACCAACCTGCACGAAAACTGTGAAGAAGATGACCGTGATGATGGCTGTGAGGAACATGTCCCTCATGCCGAAATGCTTATAGTCCAGGAGGTAACAGAGGGAGAAGGCGATGGCTCCCCGCAGGCCCCCGTAGGCGATGATGAACTGGTCCTTTGGTGTCAGCTTCACAATTCGGAACTTGTTGATGAACCAGGTGAGGACCAGGACGCCTGGGGGAGCGGGGCAGGGCCTCGTGTGAGCAGACGGTGAAGGATGCCCTCCAGCCCCAAAAAGACCCCCCTCCTGGCAGCCCAGCTTGCAGCGCAGTGCAGTGTCACCCCCTCAGGGCCATGGGTGCAGGAGGGTGCTGTCCTGCTCGCTCATCCCAACACCCCTCACAAGCTTCAACCCCACATCTAGCACAAATGTGGCCTTAATCCCAACTTCCCACAATGCCAACCGCCAGCAAGGCTGATGCCCACGGTGAAGCAGTGCCAACCAGCCAACTCCAGTCTCCCCAGCAAGGCAAACTGGGGTCTCATGGCCCTGAGAGTTGCCCATCACCCAGGACCGTCCCCAAGGACTTTGCCACCACACTGACACCTCACCTAAAACCCGCGCAATGAGGCAGAAGAGGAGCGTGCTGATGACAAAGGTCCAGTTCCAGTAGTGGTGGCCAGCCACGGTGGAGACACCCAGGAAGATGAAGATGAGGGTTTCGCTCACGCTGCTCCACATCTTGAGGAAATACTTGATGGTGGTGTGCGACTTGTGGGAGATGTTGGCTTCCACATAGGGCCGCATGACCACGCCGGAGGCGATAAGCCTAGGGGCAAGGTGGGGGCACTCAGCAGCCATGGGGACAGCCCCAACCCCTGGCCCTGCAGCAGTGTTTTGTGCTCTTATACCAAACCCCAGAGCAGGACAGGGCTTGCAAGACATAAGCAATTATTCAAGGCCTCCGGAGAAGGTAATACAAGGTTTCTCCTTCCCCTTGGCAGGGCAGAAGTGAGCATCAGAGGCAGGCAGCACAAAAACATACCATCCTGAGCGCCCAGCAGGCCCTGCCTGCTTCTGTGTGCCCAGGAGAATGGGCAATGGGCTGCCAGTGCCCCAGGATCTGTGGGACAACTAAAGAGAGTCACTTCCCTCCTCTGTCTCCCTGCATATCCCAGCCCAAACACACCTCTGACCCTCACTGGGCATGTACTGGCCATGCTGGGACAGCCAGAGGGCTGTGGTTACACCAGACTAAATCCTCCAAATGGTCCTGGGGGCAAGAGGGCGTATCATCCCACCCGTGCCCAACTCACGCCATAATGCCGGAGAGGTGGAAGAGCTCAGCAGAGAGATACGCCATGTAGCTGTAGAGGAAGACGAAGAGGGGTTCGATGACTCGGATGTGGGAGGTGAAGCGGGATGTGAAGGCAGCGATCACTCCATAAATGACGCCCACGAAGACACCACCCAGCGATACCACGAAGAAGCTGAGGAAGCCGAGGATGATATCGATAATGGTCACCTGCTCGAAGTTGGCAAACTCCTCAAAGAGGTGGTAGAGGACCTGGGAGGGAGAAGGGAGAGGGGGGTTCAAACCGCCCCGCTGGCAAGAGACAGCCTCACCTCGGAGGAGACCTGCACGGGGACCTTCCTTGGGAGAGCAGCAGCAAAGGGAGCCAGGCAGGGACCCAGCATGGCACACCTGAGATGAAGTGTGCCAGTGCTGGGTGACCCTGAGCTGGGTCCCGTGCTTGACCAAGTCTCATGCCAAAAAAAGCTGGTGGTGCTTTGCTGTGTGAGACGCAGACCCATAGGGACCACCTCCCCGTCCTCTGTGGCTCACAGCAACATGGTGCCATCAGAGATGTGTCTGGGACAGCTCTGCTCTCCAACACAGCCCCAACCGCTGTCCTAGGAGGGGCTTCGGTCAAGGTCTGAACCAGCCAGAGACTGTTCCTGTTTCCCAATGAGCAGATCAGGACAGATCCAGGCTGGGGGACACCTGACAGCCACATGGAGAGAAAAGCCAACATCTGCCCCAGTCAGCCCAGAGCACAGCCCAAACCCTTAACGCAGCTTTGTAGCTAAGAGGGCAAGCTCGCAGAAGGAGCCCACCCCGGGCTGCATCGCCTTCTCCCACCCCCAGACACATTTCCTGGAGAGATTTTAAAGCAGAAGCTGACGCAGGTGTGTCAGGATGGGAAATGGGCTTTAGGGCATCCCGCAGGGATGAGCTTGTGAGCAGTGGGCAGATGAGGTGCCAGCTCCTGCCTGCCAGGGCTGGGTCCTGGGACCCAGGCAGGGACGGACGTGACAGCAGAAGGCAAAAGCATTCCCCAGGGACGGAAGCGGGGACACACACCCTGCAGGCAGCCCCTCTGGTCAAAAGCAGGGAGAAGTGCCTAGGAAAAGCCCTGTGGTGCGACAGCACGTTCATCATCACCAGGAACCTCGTCAGCAGCATGCTGAGCAGCCAGCTCTGAAGCGGACAGCTGGGATATGGGAGAAGAGCCAGGAAAAAGCAGTGGGTTAGAAGTAAATTTAGAGGTCAGCTCTGCAGAGGGGAGGACGCCACGCTGACAGCCAAGCCAGCACCTGGACACAGACGTCCTTTGGAAATGGCATGGCCCCAGAGCGGGTGGCCTGGCCCCCGAACCTCCCCAAAGTTCCTGCAAAGCTGCTGCTCAAAGGCTGGGGCTGAGGGGTAACCCAGGCGGGATGTCAGCCTGGCTGCAGCCCCCACAGCTCCTCCTTTGCCATGGCTGGCCATGTCCTGCCCTCCCACCTCCTCAGTGCTGCAGCTGGGGGACAGCAAGGAAGACCACGTGAGGCAGGAGACAGGAGGGAGCAGCTGCTACACGGCAGTGCTGCCTGACCCAGCGCCAGCCCCTCCACACTCTCGCTCGCTTTCCGTGGCAGGACAAGCATGAGCATGGCAGCAGGCGGCAATTTCACCCAGCAGACCAAGGCACTGGGCACAGTCCTGCTCTTCACCGAGAGGCAGTAGCTGGCTGGGCACATGCTCTCAGTCTCCTCAAACTGCCAAGTAAAATGCTTCACCTTAAGCCACCTCTGCGGTGTTTTAAGCTGCTATATTTAGCTTTGCACCTGCAAAAGGTTAGAAGCAAGCAGAGCTGCCGCAGCTCAGCTGGCAGGAGGCACCTGGCAGCTTGCGATGACCCAGTCTATGGTTCTGCCCAGAGGGCTTGATTGATAGCTGCCAATCCTGGTGCCACCACCCAGAGATGCTCCACCAAAGCGAACCCCGTGCCTTTGGCCAACCCCCCTCATCCACTTACGACCGTGACGGCGTCGTTCAGCAGAGACTCCCCGAAGACCAAGATGTGGAGCAGCTCGTTGATGTGGATCTCCTCAAAGACGGCCAGCACGGCCACCGGGTCCACAGCCGAGATTATGCTGCCAAAAAGCAGGTTGGCCAGGAGGCCAATGTGGTTCAGGCCAGGGCCGCCGAGCTGGCACACAGCATACATCAGGCCACCCAAGAAGAAGGCGTTCCAGAGTGTCCCCACCACAGCGAAGATGAGGATGGTGCCCAGGTTCTCAGTGAATTGGCGCAAGGGGAGGAAATAGCCGGCATCCAAGATGATGGGTGGGAGGAGGAAGAGGAAGAAGATGTCCGACTTGAGAATGGGGGGCTTTTCACCCACCCCTTTGATGAGCCCCCCAACCAAAAGGCCCACCACGATGAGCAGGCAGCTCTCGGGAACGATGTTGGACACCGAAGGGATCACGTGGAAGCCTGGAGAGGAGGAGGAGAGAGCAAGACACATGTTAGCTACATGAATGGAGGATGCTCTCTGCAGGAGGACACCCCTGTGGGAGCCAGAGACCAGTTCCCAGCCCTCACTGCACTCTTCAGGATCATTTACTCTTTGCATGCCTCAGTTTCCCCTTCTAACCCCCTTCTTCCCCACGGTCCCAAGCTTTAAAGTGGAAACTGCAGCTTCGCCAGACCCACGTACCCCGGCATTGCTCGATCTCAGGCCAGAAAATTACAGCAAGTCCCAGTTCAACAGGCAGCGGCCACCCTCTGGGCACCCCGGGGTCTCTCAGGGGACCCCCAGGCCCCCACGACAGCTGTCTGCGGCACAGGCAGTTCTCACAACACAAGCTGTCGCTGGCTCCAGCTCTTCCCATCGCAGCTACTAATCCCGAGCGCACGTAGGCACTGGCATTTACCTCCCGTCAGACAGCCGCCTGCCCACCCAGGCGCCGTTACAGCCAGCGTGCCAGGCTCTGGCAGGAGGCAGCAGCACAGCGCCCGTCCCTGGGTGTCCCTGACACAGGGGACAGGGAGGGAAGCTGATGCTCGGGGGGTTTGAGGGTGCAATTGGAGCGGCTCCTTATTCCCCCTCCTGCAGCTTCAGGAACAAACTGGGAGGTTTTATATGGCCAGTTGCAGCAACACCTGCCCTCCCTGCAGGCAGGGCTGCACCTGGGCACGGAGCAGAGACGGGACATATCCTCATGGTGCAGGGCTATTCCTTGGAGTGCAAGGTGAGAGGGAACTTGTTTTCCCCTTTTAAATCACAGCACGACCCCAAACGCAGGTCTCCGAGCCAGCCGTGACCCGCTGGGATGACATCCACCACGCACCCCACAGCCCCGGCAATGCAGGCATCTGCCTGCGGGTCGGGCAGGTAGCACGACGCCAATCAAAGCAGCACTTCAGCCAATGCACCGATACCCACAGAAGGATTTTGGGTTCCCTGGATGCTCTCCCAGGCTTTATAATTATTATTTTGAAGTGAAGCACATTTGTTCCCTGGCAAGGGAAGCGGTTTAAAATAAGGAACCCTGCCTTGGCATCCCATGTTCCTCCATTCCTTCCGGCTGGGCGGCTGGGCCATCTGTACGTCGTTTCACAACAGATTAAAAAAAAACCCTCCCTAACGAGCCACCATCCCGCTGACAATCCAGAGCCACTCTGCGCCACAGCGAGCCCCCGAGCCCCCCCGCCGAGCCTGCAGGGACCACATCTGTGCCACGATACTGGCTCATCCCTCCTCCACCTGCGCAGCCAAGTGGGGAAGGTGCCGCATGAATCCGGCTCCAATGGGAAAAGCAGCCGCTTCCACAATCCCTCCCTAAGGACAGGCAGTGATTCAACTATCGGCCATGGCCGTGCCCACACACAGGTCCCCAAGGGCAGGATTAGACCTCAAATTGCTACCTGAGCTGCAGGCACTGCCTCCGGCATGGGCAAGCCGGTCACTGCAGAGGCTGGAGGATTCATCGCACCCAAGGCTCCATGCAGGTCTGGCTGTGCCATTTTGGCAGTGTCCGGGTGGCTCCGATGGGTCTCGGGTGCTGGATCGATGTGGGAAGGAGACTGGTTTCTACCTTGGCTTTGCTGGTTTCTACCTTGGCTTTGCTGCAGCAGCACCGATCTCTGAGCAAACTGCTCTGTTGCCTTTGGGTTCGGACATGAGGGGAAGCCGGGAGGAAACGGGAAGCATCCGAGCTTTCTCCCAACGCTCTCCAAGTGTCTGGCCACCTGCATTCAGGGACCTCCTGGTCTGGATGCGGTTCCTGATTTACCCCCATGGGATTTTTCTTCTGTCTCTGATGCCCCCAGAGCCCATGTAAGTGCTGAGCACCCCAAGGCAGCCCAGGCAGGAGCTCCCCATCAGGAGGGAGGCAATAAACCCTTTTCCAAGCACAACTCATGCAAACGCCAGGAACAACCGGCCCTTCCAGCACACCGGGCAATTGCCCGTCTCAGCATATGCCAGCCTTGGCCAGAGTAAGGTTTAAAGCCACACAAGCAGCAAGAAGCCTGCAGCAAATCAGTTTTCGCTTGCTAAGTACGTTCAATCATGAATAAAACACAAACACTAACAATTAAGCATCTCTCACTTCTTCCCCACAGGCCCCAGGATCCCATTAAACTGGAACATTCGCGTGCTGATGTGAATTCAATGTTTTAGAGCCTTTTTGTAGGACCCTAAAAATACACTCACACGGGCTGCATGTTAATTATGCCTTTGATTTCGCTGAATCTCAGCCATTTTTTGCTCCCTGCTTTCTCCACTCAGTATTTTTAGAGCACTCGAAAGCTCATCGGTACCAATCTGTTGCTGGGATCCTGCTGGGATCCTGCTCTGAGTGCCAGGCCAGCATCCCGCTTCAGGGTGGGGGTGATTAATGGGAAGAAACACTCTCGCCGTAGGGGCAATGCCAGGCGGGGGTGAACTGGTCCAACCCCAGCTCCGCGCCTGAATTTCTCTCCTGGAAGAAGAGGAATGCCGCAGCAGGATGCTGGTCGATGAGGATGCCCGGCCACAGGCACATCCAGGGGCAGCGGGAAGGGGAATAAGTTTTGATAATAGCCTTAATAATAACAATAATAAGCCTTAATAACCCCCAGGCTCCTGTTCCCGGCTGCTTTAGTAAAAGGTTATTAGCACAGCAGGTAGCTGGGCTGCTCACCCGCCCAGGTACCTACTGCTGCCACCAGCCTGTCCCCAAATGTGGTGGCCCTGCTGCAAACTGGGACTCATCTATTGCAGTGGGAGCTGCAAATCCTCTGCTGCTAGCGCAAACCCGGGATGAGCCAGGAGGCGGGGGGGGCACAGCGAGACCCCCAGCGCTCCTTCATTTTCCTCTCTTAAGCAGTAAGTGCTTCTTGCCGCAGCAGAAGGGCAGGAGCCGGCATCCAAGAGGTCTGCCTGGCTGGGAGGGCTGCGCCGGCTGCATGGGAAGCACTTCCCTAAGGAGCAAGGAACAGTAACGGAGAGGCAGTGCCTGCACCAGGCGTACGAGACTCCCGGCACGCCGCTGCCAGCACACCCTGAATAAACAAGTGATGCAGGAGCAGAGGGGATGAGGCAGCTGGTCTCCGGCACATCCGCATCCGGAGGATGAGCAGGGATGCGCAGGAGTGGGCAGGCGAGTACATAGAGCAGCTTTTCCCATGGAGAAGCACCCACTGGGTTTCAGCTGGTTTTCCTGAACCCCACCAGGAGGGAAGTCCCCCGAGACCCCATTTCCCCGAGAGCAACCCGCAGTCCCCAAATTACCAGCATGGGGCACGCAGAGTCACCCAAGTTTCTTTGGAAAACGAACTCCATGGGAGCGGTTCCCCTATCAACAGCATCAAACTATTAAAAGCAAGACCAGTTGAGTAAACATCAACCCCGAGAGCTTGAGCAAACAAGGAAAAGGAAATCCAAAAGTTAATAGTTCCTATTAAAATGGTTCCTTGCCCACATCACGCACTCCAGCTTGCATGTGCCTGGCAAGGCGAATAGAGGGATCACTGTCTGCTGGTGGTCAGCTCTTCCTTGGGTTAGGGCAGAAAGGAGCTGGGGGGTGGCTTTCCAGTTTTAACCACAGTCTAAGCACTTGAAGGACAGGAGGAAATCATCATCCTTCAAATTAAGGAGATTTTGGCCAAGGAAAGCTGTTGCAAGGCAATGCTCACGCTGCAAAAGTTTGCTCTGCAGCTTCTGAACATCAGTTGTCCTCATTTTGGCGTCAGCAGATTTGCATGGGGCCATTTCTACTCAAGTGCAGGCAGTCAAGGGCAATGTCAGGAATTTTCCCCCACTAACTTCAGCGGTGGCAACAACCACCGGTGTCTGCTGGATTGTGCAGCAAGGCAGATTATTTTTCCCCTAGATGCATAAAACAGGCTTGTATTTTGGAGGCTGCGGAAGCTGAACAAAGACATGTGAGCACGGCCCCAGCACAGCCAACCACCTTCGGTCTCCAGACTTTGCAAGGGCCAGTCCTTGCCCCAGCAAACGCAAGGACTCTGATTTCAGCTGCCAAAGGTTCATCCCCACCCTACCAAGGGGGAGCCGGGCTGCTTTTCCCAAGGCCCTGCTGCTGGCAGATGCAGTGCCATGTAAATATTTACTCCCAACCAAACGGCTTGGGAGAGACTCTGACCCACGTGTGGCTTTTTCCTTCCTCGGCTGTATCTGGGTTAGCGCAGCCCCAGCGCACGGGCCGGATGCTGTGCCTGCCGTTATATAAGCTCCATCCAGCAGCATCTGCTTCTTCGTCGCCTAATGACTCGAAACCCACCATATCTGATCTGCTTCTATCCTCAGCCGGGGCAGAAAGAGCCTGAAGGGATACGGAGGGAAGGGACACGGAGGAAAGGGTGCTGGGCACCCAACCCAGACCTAGCATCACCACCCCGGGGGATCGCCGCTGTCAAAACGTGCTGGGTCCCACACGAGGCGATGCTTCTTGCGCTGCAGCTAAAGCAGAGGCGATCTCCATGCCCTGAGCTGCTCGCAGCAATTTGAAAACCCTCTCACAAGGCCGTAAGGGGATGATTTGCAGCTCTCAAACCAACAGCGGCTGGTGAGGCTGTTGCTGGGAACCTACTGCAAAAGGGAGCAGGGAGCAAACCCCTTTGCTCAGCCCAGCCTCATCCCACAACAGAGAGCCCCAAGGACCAGAGGTGCTGTGTCCTACAGCACCTATAAGGTCCCCTCCCTCCCCACCTGATGGCATTTCCCTGTCCCACCCATGCAGGACATCTCCCTTTGCATCACCCTGGCCGCTGCAATACAGCTCCGCATGGGATGGGACCCAAGGTCAGGCTTAGTCAGAGCTCTGGCAGTGCTCCCCTAATTTTAAAGACCTCTCTCAAAGCAGTGCGGAAAGAACATTTTAAGAACATTTTAATCAAACGCAAATCAAACACATACGATGAAGGAAAGGAGGCAAAGCCTTCATGCACTTCCCTGCTCCAGGCCAGATCTGGGAGATATCTGTACCTCCCACTCCGGCTCCCACTGCGGGGACATTGCTGGAGTCAGAGCTGTAAGAGCCCATGCAATCCCCATGGCCCTGAAAAACACTGGTGTTCAGAGGCAATAAATAGAAAATAAAATTTAAAAAATACATTTATAAATATAAATATATAAATATAAATATATATATAAATATATACATATATAATGCTGATGCTGGAGGCAGCCTGCACCATGAGACAGCATGCCAGCCCTGGGGGGCTGTGGGGTTCCCCCTGGCTCCCAGAGCTGCCATGCACTCGTCCCCACAAGCCAGTCCCCACAGCTGGGATTGCCATCAGCCATCACATCCTCCTAGAGCTGCAAGTTGAATTTGGCTGGGATTAACGTCCCCTCCTTTCACAAGAGGAAAAGAAACATGAAGAAGGAGGGAAGAAAACCCACTTGGTTGGTGTTTGAGTTGGAGCTGGGTAAACAGGGGGAGAAAGGAGGGAAGGGAGCACACGGCATGGCTGGAAGGGCTCGGCACGTTCACGGTTAAGCGGGATGCTCCTGCGGCTTCACCCTGCTTCCAAAGCGCCCACGCATGGGGAGTGTTGCAGGAAAGCCAGGCTGCTTCCAGGAAGATGCCTGGTAGCTAACAGGAGGCACAAGAAATGAGAACGGTTACAAAAACACCCCATCCTCCCAGGCTTCAGAAGTTTATTAGAGCAGCTGCAGGCTCCAGCAGGCAGGCGGCAGCCCCGAGAGAAATTACACAATTATTAACCAGGGATTAGAGAGCTCTTCCACCCCCTGGATGATTTTTTCTGAAAGAAGGTAGATGAGGGGTTAGTCTGGGTGAGGGGGTGGTGAAGCCCCCCCCAGGTGATACTCGCTGCAACCCCAGGGACCCATGGGTGCTTCTTTGGGCTGCAGGGTGGGACCGAGCGGCAGCGTGGCTTGGGTGCGGAGCGTGCCGCGGTGCTGGAAAAGCCCTGGGAGAAGGCACGGGGTCCGGGAAGGAGGCGGCGAGGGGGAGCAGGCATGCTCAGAAGAGCTGCCCTTCTGAAGGACACTGCAGAGAGCACTGGCTGGAGGAGACACACGTGTCTCAGCAGCACCAGGGCCCCTCCGAAGGCCACTTTAACCCTTCAGAATACCAGGCTGGCAGGGTCCAGGTGGGCCATGCAGAGATAGAATCACAGAATAGAATCATAGAATCATTTAGGTTGGAAAGATACAACAGCCTTGAGTCATTACCGAATGCATGGACCCGGTGGCGAGGGATGCAGGCAGCTGCGGACATCTTCCCACGCTGCCGTGGGACACGGAGACCACAGAGAGCCTTGACACATGGATGCTTTCCTGGATGAGCCATAAAGTCACTCATGTGTCACCAGCCAGGGGGACTAGTCATCTGCAAAGCCACTACCCAGCACCAGCCCCTTCTTCTTTCTCTGCTTAGAAGAAATAGCGGGGCAGGGAGGAGAGTTGGGGCTGGGTCCCAGCTTTTGCTCCAGGGTCTGCAAAGCACCGAGACCACTCTGACCTGGCTTTCACGCTCTGTATTTTGGGGTGGTAGAGGGTTGAGGATGTGGGGCTAAGCCCCAGCAGGGTTAAAGTCCCATGAGGATGGCAATGCTGGAACAGAATGTTTTGCAATCGACTCCCAGCGGAAAACCCATCTCAGGCTCACAGGTTTTGGCCACAGCTTCTCTCCATTTATCCCCTTTCCTCCCCAAAAAGGTGCCGGGTTTCTTTCTTCCCCAGCTCAACCATCGGCTGCTGTTGCAATTGCCCAAAGATCAGCCGGGCTTTGCTGATCGCTGGTGGCCTCCAGCACAACCCTCATGGGATGTCTCATAGCTGCTGGGAGCATGTCTCAGCCCTGCTGTGCAGCCTCCCTTGTAAAATGGAGTCGGATCCACTGACACGCCTGCAAAGACAGGGAGCGAGGAGCCTGGGAAAGGGCACAGAGAGAGAGCTGCATGTGCCCGGCACTGGCGCAGGTACCAGATGTAATGGGGAAGTCTCGAGGGAAGGGGATGAAAATTGAACTTGCTAGAAAGGAATTAAATAGCTGGTGATTTACACCTAAAAATAGAGCGAGGCCATGGCTCGTGTCACCCTGCAAGGGGAGGTGGTAAAACCATGATACTTAAATTACATCCATTGCGACTCACAAGCTCCAACGTCACCGCCTGCCCTGAACCGAGCACCAGTGCAGCTCGCCCCGGTAGCTGCCCTGCTGGGACAGCACATGTGGGGGCCCTGCTGCAGCTTTGGCTTTGCCAAACCCTTTTTTGCTTCACCATGGAGCAGGCAGGGGTTTAATGCAGGTCCAGGTCTCCCAAGTGCTCCCCTGCAGCTCTCTTTGGGCTGGTTTCAGCAATTTGGGTTGGTTGGGGCAACCTTTAAGAGAAGCATCCATTGGCCTCAATGACCAGAATGGAAAAGTTTCGATTTCCACTCCAAAATGACATTTCCTGGCTAGAAGTTGACTGTTGTTTGTTTTTTTTTTTTTAAAGACACAGGTACAGAAAGAGCTCCTAAGCAAAACAATTTCCTCCAGATCAAACCAAATGTTTCATTCAAGCCTCATTATTTTCTTGTTGCTAATTACAGAGAAAAGCCAAGAATCAGGAGCATAATTAATTTATATTGCTTTTTGTGACTCACTGAGTTAATGCAGATACCACACAGGGGCCACACAGCCAGCACCCACCCAAACCTCGCTGTGAGCTTGGCGTGCGAAGCGAGCACAGGGAGAGAAGGGAAAAGCAAAACACCTAGCCCTGGTTTTGGGGATCACGCTTCTGCACCCAGCCACCCGTGAGCAGGGGGCTGTGACCAGCCCGAGGCGCAGGACTGGGGTTAAGATTCACGAGCACCCAGCACTGCGCTGCAGCCTCCAGACATTTTCAGTCTGCAAGAAGTGGGGATCGAGAACAATCATTTTGTCTGCTTTAAGCAGGGCGCATCCGCATGGGATGCAGGTGGGGAAGGAGATGAAGCCCCGTGCTGCACCCAGGCTGGGTCCCCACAGGATCTGTCCCCCCTAACACAAGGTGCCCAGTACAGCCCAGCTGCGCTCGTGGCCGACTCCCAGACCCCAGTTCTGAGCTGAATTGCACACAACGCCCCTACAAGTCCCGCTGCTGCCGTCAATAGCCATTAAGACCCGTTGCTAATTGCCAATGGTATGGTTTTATTTTCTCTTGGTGTGACGTTACCATCCCCTTTGCCTACAGACCTTGCTCAAACAGCTGGGTCCCACCTCGCAGCCGCTGAATTGCCCCTTGTTTTTGCTCTCTTCCCCCCACACTGCAAACAAACCGGGGGCAAATGGAAAGAGTTTCCTGCGATAGGAGACCGAGAGCCGCCTGGTACAACCTCCAGCTCACTCAATCTCATGTATTCAGCCCTAACGCCTACGGCGAGGCAAGTGTGCATGAGAAGGTGACCTGCCTGGACCCTGCCTGCTTTGCAGAAGATAAGAACAGTGTTGATAGCATCGGGCCAACCCACGAATGAGTCAAAACGTGAAAGCTACAGAACAAAAAGCAGACAGTGACAGGTACCAGTGTGCGACAGCCTTGCTGCAGCTTAGCCAGTCACCCACAGCAACTGATAACTTGCACTGGCCTGGCCCTGGCAGACCTTGCAAGGACTCGTGCAAACCGGCTTGGTCAAGTCCTTAAAGTACAGCCACGTTAGCAAAAGCAGGCAGTCCCGCCGGTGCAGCATCACAGCACCAGGGAAGAGCCCTCCATCCCAGGCAAAGGGCAGATGGCTTCTCTGCATCTCTATTGCCAGGAGGGGCTGGCAGGGGGTTTGCAGCAGGGCTGCGATGTCTGACAGTTTCCCAGTTGCACCATCCTCCCACAGCAGCAGTTTGCAGCCAGTTCCCACTGGCAGGCCCTGAATAAATTCTCTGATGGGAGGGGAGACAAATTTAGACACCTTGCACCCCTGAGGCAGCTGGAGAAAGCAGACACGCACTTGCCTTTCCCAGATCTCACTGTCCCCTGGGGACCTTTGGGGAGCAAAGCCCACGTCCCGGAATACGATAGCCAGAGAATAAGCTGCAGCCAGAGCCTTCCTCCTCAGGAGGATGCTGAGAGCTCCCCACACCCCGTACACACAGGGGATGGATGCCAGAGCATCAGCAGGAGCGATGCTGGTCTGGCACTCTGCAAGGTCAAGGGGCCAAGGAGAGGTGCAAGGCTGTGCTATTTCGTGCCTGGAGCCTTTCAGAGAGCAGTTATTTAGAGCCTCTTCATGCATTTCAGCTGCTAGGATAAGCAATGGCCGTGGGGACTCAGCGGTAAGGGGAATGGGTCCGACGTCTGTCAAACCAGCCATTATGGCAGGGCACGGAGGGGAGGGTGAGCAGGCGGGTACCGCTCCTCCGCACCCCGCATCGGCCGCTGGCACGACACGGCTGGGAGCGTGGAGGGCGAGGAGCTGAGCTACGCTGCCCACGAGCCTCCGCGCAGGCAGCAGTAGCCATGGCAGGGCAAGGGCAAAGCCTCTTCTCGTAACCCAGTGCCCGCAGCAACGTCATGTAGGAACGTGCCTCTAATCCTCACCGTCGTGCCAGGGCCTTGCCTTCCCCTGGGAGCACCTACTCAGCCCCCTCCTGGGGCTGCTAGCTCTGCCGAGGGCCGTACCAGCCGTGGCAGGCATTGCCTGGCTCCAAAGGGATGCAGGGGTGCCAAATTTCACAGCCTGTCAATGCAGCCCCCTCCCAGTCATGGGCAACGTCAGCAGAGAAATACCCAAGGATGATGACAGCACTACCAGGAAACCACAAGGTTGTTCCTTTTGTGTAGGGCTGGTTTTGGTGACGCAGAAAGGTCCCAAAAGGATAAGCAGCCTGGGGAACGCAGGTTCTGCTGCATCCTGCAGCAGCTGGAGGCATGAGCCGCATGCAGATGAGCCCAGCTCCCTACCTGCCCTGACACCCTCCCAGAAGCAAAACGCTCCCCTTGGCAAGGGAAATCTCATTTTCTCTGCCCAGAGCCCTGCTGGAAGGTCGCAGCGGAGGATGCTGCTGCGCTGCAGCCAATTGAAACATGGGTGTCGCAGGACCTCGATGGCAGCGCTGCAGTGCTGCAAAGCGGGAGGAGGATGCAACGATCCCAGGCACGCAGGAGAGCTGTAAATCATCTGCAGGCACCCTGGATATCAGCCTGCCAGGATGGGCGGACCCCCCCTTGCAGAAAGTCGCTGTATACACTTATAAACAAGCTGTTTACGCAGCCCAAGAGAACTTCAACAATAACAAGAGATCTCCTCCTTGGGGCCCAATCCAGGCTCAGCACCAACTGGCCCCTCCAGCACAAAGCTGGGGGCAGGGGGCTGCTCCTTGATTTGCAGCTTGCCCGCTCAGCTGTTCCCCCATCCGAAAGGGCTGTGTCCCTCTCTCTTCCCAAGCACTCGGCATGAGACAGCTCAGGGAAACCCGCCGAGATCTTTGTATGGTCCAACACTCGGCGTTCCCTGCAGCTCTGCAAACCAGACAGCAAACGTTCGTGCTGCTGAGCCTGCAACTTCGCAGACGAGTGCCAAACAGCCGGCAGCAATTCCTCCCAATTAAACCTTGCTGCCCTGACCCAGAAGTTCTGGTCAGCCAGGCGAGCCAGCGACATCCCGAGTGCTGCCTAATTCTCCCCCCTCCAACTCTAAAAGATACACTAATTAATTAAGATCAACCCAAACTAAACAGTTGGCTCCGCTGTGCTGCATGGAGCAGCTTGCAACAAACTAATTGCGGCGCTGGCATCCGTCAGTGGGAAAGGGACTCATCCTGCTCCCCATCTGCACCGCTCCACCTTGTATTTTACTTGCCTTAGGCTTAGGTGTAGGTTAGGCTTAGGTTTAGGAACCAGCCTGGCCAGGGTTCCACCCCAGCCAGCACCTCCCCGCAGAGCTGGCCCTGACCTGGGGCACCCACTGCAAGAGCCACGTTCAGAGGAGACCCGCATCCAGGAGAACCTCCCTAAAACAGGCAGAGAAGTGCCAAGTTGCAGCTGCCCTCGCAGGCAGGGCAGGGCAGGACAGGAACGATTGCTGCCTCCCTGACTCACCCACCCTTGATTCAGCTGGCAACTCACAGGCAAGCCCTAAAAAGCCCATTTTTTCCCACCATGTACTTCACACCAGGACGCCTGCACGGCCCCACGCGTAACGGAAAGCGGCAGCGCAGGAGGCGGCCCAAAGGCAGGCTGCCGGTAACTCGCAGAGGGGATCCGCGCAGGCACAAGTCCCCAGGGGCTCACATTGTGGGAAGTGATCACAACAGCCGCCTTTCGGGACCAACATCCCCCTCTGAGCAGGCTGGGACAGACCACAGCCTGCCGCTTGCCCAACGGCACCTTGGCTGGGTTAAGAGAGCGCTGGTGAACACACCAGGGAGGACAGCATCAGCCTCCCGGGAAGAGAAAGTGCCCATACACTACCATAATGCACCATGACAGCAATCTACAGACGTGTTCAGTAGAAACACTTGAATTATTTTTTTTTTCAAGAGCAGGGAGAACCAATGCAGCAAAAGCACGTGCCCTCATTTTATCTCTGAAGCACTCACAAGAAATTAACAGATCAATTGGGAGTCTTTTATAGAGCTGGTATTAATTTCCTCCCAGCTGTAAAAAGGAAATGAGAGACAAAAGACATTAAATGGACTTGCCCAAGTCCCCAAGTGAACGGCATGAGAGCTGGCGTGAGAACCCAGCAGCTCCCAATTTCCAGTCCTATGTTTAGATAATGCTTCTCCTTCAAACCAGAAGAAAAGCCAAGGACACCCTGCAAGAAAAGCAGATAGTAAGAAAGACCTAATTGCTATTAAAGACTGAGAAACCACGGTGCCTTGGACTGTCACCCAACAGCTACAGCATTTCAAGTAGGGAAGAAAACACAGAGCCGACTGGAGATGCTGCTGGAGCAAGCAGTGATGGCTCGGGAGGCTGCAAGGCTTGGTCCCATCACATTTTGAAGAAACCTCTTCCAGATCCAGCTGTGCACAGCTGTGAGCAGAGCAGCTCTCCTCCACCTCTCTCCAGCTCCAGAGCTGCCCCGTGACAAGACGCTGCAAAAGCCAACGTTCTCCTCTGGAGGAGCTTTGAGAAATCAGTTGAGGGTTTGGTGCTACGTGCCAAGGTGGCTATTAAAAATCTCCGGTGACTCGCGGGTACCCCAGTAACCCTGATCCCCACTGACTACATTCCTCTAACAGGCACATTACAAAGCCACTCCCAAACCACAGGCTGAGATTAGCAAACCTGTTTAAAGCCTTCAGGCATGCTCCACGCATGGTTTTTCTAAGGTGGGACTGTATGAATCTTTACCAGCCTGTGGCATTCAGCCAGCAGGAGCTTGGCACACAGGTGCAGAGGTGCACAGGGACAAACTGCCATGCAAGTTTCTGCTGCTGTTGCTCCAACACTCATTTTGACTCTTCTCCATCATCTCTGGACGGGTGCATCATGCAGCCAAGCCAGCAAGGCTAGGCTCTCCCTGGCACAGATTGTTTACACCAGAAAACCGAGTTTGCTATAGGGCAACAGCACCCTCATTTGGGTTTATATCCTTCAAAAGCATCAGAACAGTGACAGCAGCTGGAATTGAGCGTTTTGAGGAGGTCTAATAAAGGAAGGTCTAGAAAAACTGCTTATGCTCCAGGGAAAGGGGCTAGGAGCTAAACATAACCGCTCACCAGCCATGCTCTTTCCAGATTGTTTCAGCTGTCGCAAGACGCGCTGGATGCCACAAATAGCTGTGTTAGGAGGGGTCAGCACAGCACATCTGCCTCAAGCTGGGGGATTTCTACAATAAAACCCTCAGAGTTACTTTCTACATGGTGCAAAGCTAAACTTCACGCTGTTTAATGCAGATATTGAATTGTTCTGGAGCAGAAGGTACTCAAAGCAATGTGAAGAGATAGTACCTGCCCACCCAAAATAAGGCTCCAGTCACTCTCCCAGCTCCTTGCCCTCAATCACATGGCGCAGCATTTAATACACGGTTCCTGCTGGCCCTCGAAGTTTCGGGAAGAGTTAAAGCTGAGCCAGCCCGAGGTGACCACGGACAAACTCCCCAGGCAGAGCAATGCCAATTGCCCTTCCCAGGAAGGGCAGATTTCCTACCGGGAACAGGGGCAGGAAAGACAAACAAAAGCTTTTCAGGAAATAACCTGTTGGTGTCCACTCCGATGGGAGGGAGGAGGTAATTGCAATTATCACTGATTACTACCGGGCTTTGCAAGCCCAGACAAAGCAACTCCACTCGTAGCATACGCCAGCAGTGAGTCGAGAGCCAACGCGAGCACCCGCTCGCCTTTGCCTCTTCTCCAGCTTTCGGCAGGAGCTGCCGGCACGCGGAGACCCCACCGGCTAACCGCGATGCCAGCGAGACCCAGGGGCTGGAGACCTGTCCCCATCAGATGCCATTTCAGCCTTCCAGCATCCCCCTTCAGCCAGGATGCAGGCGATGTTATTTCATACCCAGCCAAGCTAACAGAAGTGCTCCTGGGAGCAGACGCTCTCCCCTCTACGCAGTGTTTCACACACAGGAGAGGAGCCCATACGTTGCAAAACGCACCCCCCAGGGACCAAGGCTGACATGGGAAAAGCGCTCCCAAGGGAAACTGAGGCACTAGCAGGGCTGGATACACCAGCTCTTCTCTTTAAAGGCCTGCACGTGCTCAAGTCTGTGCCTGTGGCATTTGTGCTGTTAAAATCTCCAGCACTGGGGTGGGAAGCTGTCTTCTCTCCAAATACATCATTAAGATTTAGCATGTCGTGACTCCAAAATGCAGAGTAATTCCAGGCACTGAAAAAAACTCGCTGGAAAAGGGAGTCTGCTTCTGCAAATGTGCATCTTGCAGGTTTGATAGAGAGAGGGGAATTATTTCCCTACCAGCACCCTCTGTTAAATGGAATTTAAGAGCTGCCCCTCGAGGCTGATTGTATTGCGACTTTCTGGAGACAAAGACCATTGATGCTCTGACGTTTATGAGTCACTCCTGGGCAACCCAAGAAAATGGATTTGTTCTTTTCCAATTAAAAAAAAAGCACTTTACACTCTCCAACTTTCCACTCGGGCATCACAAAACATCGCCCCAAATTCAAAGGAGCCTTTGGTCAGCCCTGCCCCTATCTAATCCACCATGCAGGTGAGTAAGGCTTTCTTGGGAAGGAACCCCAAGCCATGGGGTGATGTAGAACCAAAGGTGACATAGCACCAAAGGTGACATACCATCAACTTTATTCTCACTATTCCACGCCAAGCAATGATCAACCTTTGATCTCACCTCTTCTGACAAACATGCAGCAACGTGTGTGTGCATGCCCATCTGTAGAGCTTTTAACTTCATTTCTTCCTTCCCAAGCAGAAACACTGCTTGAGGAAAGAACAGAAGAACAAAACATGACAAGATAGCCATCCTTCAATTAACACACAACTGGAAGACGTTGGGAAATTAAAGAGATAAGCAAGATATCAAACACCATGTAGAATAGATGGAGATCACACAGCTTGCCTAAAGCGGTATATTGACTGGCACTGTGAAGCGAGAGGACCAAGCACTGATACTTGGTCCAAGGCAAACCATCATCACAACTTCCCTGCTCCTCTGCTGTTCCCTTTGAAGCCGGCCAGCCCAGATTTCAAAACACTGAGGCTATCATCAAACCTACACCAGCAGCTTTGAGCCCCAACGGGTGAGAAGAAACTGCTGACGACCCAGGCAGCCCAGCGAAGCCAGCATAGGGGAGAGGTGTAACCCAGCTCCATCTCCTCTCGGCAAGGCTGTGTTTTCACAGAGTATTCCAGATGGATTTCAGTTTTTATTTGAACAAATTAAGCCTTGGGGACCCAAAAGAGGAAAAAAAAAAAAAAAGAAATCAAATGTTTACAAGACAGCTGCAGTAATTTATCCTCATTATTGCTTACTTTTAAAGTTTCCTCTCTTGGTACCCACAGCTCCAACGATGCTCTAGTAAAGGACCGACTCCTGTATGACCCTGGCACAGTCTCTACAGCCCCCATCGTCTCTGCAGTCTACAGCCAAAACCCAGAACTTGCAGGAGGGAAAAGGGAAAGGATTATGTTAATGAAATACTCTTTTGCAAGCCTAATGAGCTTCTGGTTTATACAAGTGCCACTGAGATGTCTGTCTCTCTTCTGCAGAAGAGGGACTCCAGTCCCTCGGTGCCACAGGTTTATACGCTTGTAACCAGAAGAACAACCCTCTCCCCTTCTCTCCACCACAACCCGGTTTCCTCTTCTCCCATGTGTAATTCTCAAAGCCCGAAGGACTCTAAATAGCCACACTAATTGCAGACATAAGACTCATTCTCCACTCCACTAATTCCCAAGAAAACTCCAGCACCTCTGGATAAGCCACGGTTGGGTGCCTGGGCAATCTGGGACAGAGGACATGAACCAAACAGACCAAATATCGTCACGTTCTGCTCCTACCCTACAAACCAGCCCAGCTCGATTGGAGGTCTCAGGGAGGGACAACTTCACGGCATCTCCCCCGAAGCTGGGCCAGCACCCATCCAGGCTCTGGCTGCTGCAGGACTCGGCAGGTCAACGTCCACATCCCAAATTCCACCTGCAGACTGTGCGGGAAGCCAGCCCATCCCTGACACCCAGCATGAGGTGTCCAAGCTTTCGTTAATAAACAGGATGAAACAACAGCTTTAGTTCCTGAGTGGCCTCAAGGTCCAGAAAGCAGAACTGGGCACTGCTGGGGGCAACAGGGTCCCTGCAGGGAGCAAAGCCATGGCTGCAAACCAAGCGTAATTCTGCTTTAATGGACATTAGGGCTCACCAGGGAGGTACGGGCTGTGATTACAGACGTGTTCAGCTTTTCCCACTCCATCATCATCCTGTACTTCACAGCAGGAACCTTTCACTCTCCCAGCCCTAATTAATCTAATGGTTTTCTTGGATCCATAGAGGGAACAGTTGGGATGGTTTCTTGCTCAGACACCAGCAATGGGCAGACTACAGAGGAAAAATAATGCTGTGGCTGTTCTTTCTGAGATAGCAAAGCAGAGAGAAAGGGAAACCACAGCATGCGTTTGGATCATTCCCCAATAAGGAAGCAGGAATGCAACAAGTCTGCATTAGAAGAGGCTGTTTAAATTCATTATCATGACAATTTACACTTTTGTGGCACCAGCTGCACCAGTATTTCAAAATCCTTTCCTGACAGTTATTCATCAAGCCTCAATTCCCCGGCAGAACAGCCACCAGCTCACCAATACAAATGGGAAAACATCTGGGGTGATCTCAGACCACATGCCACCTTGGTATCTGCAGCCCACACATGAAATAACCCAGGGCTGCCGCTTGCGAGCGGGCGAGTTTTAAGACAAACATTTCCCTCTGGCTCAGCGAGGGAATCCGCGTCAACCAGTCCCGTGGATCCAGTTGAAACAGCCCAGGAAACCTCCGGCAGCCCTTCCCACCAGCCAAGCTTTGCCGATGGCTGTCCCGAGTGAAGCCTGCCCCGCACAGCCCTGCCTGGCGCCCAAGAGAAGCCAACCTTGCGGTGGCAGAAGGGCAACAGAGATAACTTCCAGCACGCTCATCGTGTACGTCAGACACGCGCATTTCCAACACGATGACGAAGGCTGGGGTGATGCATGTCTTCAAACACTTCTCTGCTGTCCCCTTTCCAGGCTTTGCAGGTGGCACTGGTGTCCCCACGTCGATGGCTTTGCTCTGGGGTGTTTCTGCTGCGTCTGGTCTCAAGATCCAGTTCCTACATCCTGTGCCACTACGGCAACAGGTTTCTTACGCCGCTTATCGCCCCTCACTCAAACAAACCCTCGAGTTCCTGACTCACAGGTCTCTTTAAGACCTCTAGGGTGGCCCCTCCAAAAGCCCCAGTTTCAGGGGAGGGATATAGGCTGCTGAAGACATTTGAAAAGCACCCAAGTGTTTTAGCACCCAAATCTCACTGCCAGCCAGCAGCCACCAGCCTCTAAAAATGTTTCTCTGGCAATTTTGAAACCGTCCCTGCTGCTTCATGTGCAGGAGCCACCCCGCCATGCGCTGAGCCTCTGTGAGGCTCCACAACCCCACTTGCATCCGTCATGTTTTGCTCTTCTTTTCCCAGCTCCTATCACCAGCCCACAGGCACTGGGAACTTCCTTAATCTTGTTCCTCCCCAGCCACCAGCAGTGATGGGGATAGTCGGTACTGGCCAAAGGCAACCGCTGCCACAGCAGCGGCACTGAACTCCGAAGCCTGACGCCGGGATGCCTCATGCCCAGTAAACCAGGCTGAGATGTGTCACCAAACAACCCCCAAAGCAGCAACGTGTCCCCACATAACACACCGCTGCCCACAGCTCTGGGCTCCCTTTCTGCTCGCTTAGCAAAGACTCTCCTCGTCTCGTTTTACACCAGCCCGACAATCACACGGTGGTGATTTTTCTGCAAGTATCAGGTTGGCGCTGGCTGCTGTCAGACGGTCTGGAGGGAGGGGGAACATCCCAGACAACAGTCCTGACCCAGACACACGAAAAAGCCGAGTGCTGCAAAGGGGGAAGAAGAGACAGAGCAATGACTCAGTGATTGCTACAGGCTCCAACCCCAGCCGGAGCGCCGCATCAGGCAGCGAGCTAGCGTCTAGCGCGCATCAGTGAGCAAAAGAAGGGTAAGAGAGCTCAGCCGTGAAGTAGTGCCTCGCGGGGACCCTCCGCAGCAGTCTCTGGCAGGGACACGTAGGAAATCAAGTCCCCGCTACGCGCTTGAGCTGCGAGGTGGAGTGGCCAGGATGCTCCAAGGAGGCTGGGAAGCTCTCAGATGCTGAAAAGCCATTTGGTGCAGACAGACGGCCCCGCAGACAGACAACGGGGCATGCCTCGATCGAAGGTGGCTCCAAATGCAGAATGGAAATATGACTGCTGTGCTTTTTTTGCTTTAGAAGGTAGGGCCCGAGATGTGCTTTGGAAACACACGTAACCCCAACTCTTCTCCAAGGTGGGTAAGAGCTGGTGGCTTGCAATAAAACTCTGACCACTGGGCCCCAGCCCGTGTTCGCACAGCCAGCAAAGGGACTGCTAACCACAAACGGTTATTTACATTCCTGACTCACTTCTTCCCTTTCCCCTGAAACGGAAGAATATTCACAGTCAAACCTGAATTCCCCTGAACGACTCCTGGAGCCATGTGAGCCAAAAGGTCAGTCCTCAGGGTCAGGAAACCAGGTTCTTGGGCTGAGAAACCCCCCAGCCCTTCCCTACCACTCCTTGGGCACAGCTTGAAGGAAACCCTCACAATATCCTTGCAAAACCTTGGAGACAGGCACAGAATTGGTCCGATTTGGACATTTTACGAAGGTCTGACCTTCTGCAGCAATGCAACAGGTTGAGGCAAAGTCTGGTTCCAACCCTCAGCTGCAAAGGCTTCTCCACTTTTACTGGCAAAGTCAAGCCATCACCAGATGTGGTCTGCACGTAGCTGGTGGGGCTTTGGAAAGGCATGGTTGTAGCTATCCCTCACCCCCCGCCTCTTCCTCTAGAAAGTCTTAAAATACCACATGAGTATTAAGTAAAGCAGCCAGCACCAGGCTTCCCCTTCTCTACTGCGATTAGCAAAACAGAAACAGCCCATGCCTGCAGGACACGCTGGGGTGACAAGGCCCTCTGTCCCAGAAAGCCACCCCATCAGGTGGTGAATCCTCTGGGAATCAACATCCTTTGAGGCATTCTACAAAAACTGCATCAAGAGTGGAAGGGCTCAACTCACACCTTTGACTCCCCAAACAAACTCGCAGTTAGGGCTACTGGATAGAGGATAGCTCACCTGGAAGGGACAACGCTGGGACTCATTTAAGCCTGGATAGCTGTCTGAAGCGTCAAGAGCAAGATGAGGGGAAACGGAGCAACAAGACAAGGGTCGGGTTGCATCTCCTGGCCCAGAGAAGAGCCCTGTGAGCACTTCTGAGCTCCTCTACATGGTCACCCTGCACTACGCCAACAGATGACACCCAGAAACCATTCACAGGGTTGAAGACTCTCAGCTGTGCAGCAACATGTGGCTCAATCCCCAGCCCTAACCCAGTAAAGGGGCATCCGGAGCTGGAGAAGCCGGGGAAGGGAAGTCAGGAGGTGCCAAGCTGTCACGCACAGCCCACGCTGCATGAATTCCCCCTTTTGCAGAAAAGATGTTTGTCCCTTGCACTTCAGGGTTTTGCAGGGTTACCCCGATGCATCAATGAATGCACGCTAACAAGACGAGGGAGAGAGGAAGGGCCACAAATTCCTGTTCTCCTCATCGTCCCCCTCTATGTGGAAACTGGATGCTCCAAACCCTGTCCGGTTTAGGGAGCCTGGAGATGTGTGTGCCTCGTCCTGCCGTCACAGGTTGCACTGCACAGGTGTGCAGTGGCACCCAGTTGTGTAAGAGCTATCCCTGTGTGAAAAAAAGTGTATTTTTCTGCTCCTGAGCAAAACCCTCTGATCCAGGGTGGGGTCGGCAGGGCTGGCATTTAGACACTGAGCAGTGAGACATTCTTGCAGGTCATGAGCGGAGGGAGCCTGAATATTCAGCTGTACCAGCAACTTGGGAACTACATCCAAGACAATGTGAACAAGCAGCGCCATCCCTGTCAAAACTCTGGAGAGGAGGCCAAGGAAAAGGATGTCCCAGGACCGCTCTGCTGTCAAAGTCCCTGTTAGAGGTGTAGGTAACCTAAGATATGGATTTTGGCATAATCAGCATCCCTGGAGCTCTGCAGAGCACCTGCCATCTCCAAAGGACCCTTGCCAAGCTTGCAAGGCAGCTCCTCCTAAAATACACCCCTTAAACACGCAGTCTTGCATAATACTTTTAACACGTAAGAACCGACGGGGCTCAGCTCACCGCCAGAAATAACTTTTCCTGCAGCACAAACGAGCCCTAACTTCAGGCAAGGACGGCAGAAACAGCTTCAGGCGGGGCCAATGATGGAGGGTGCCCGTGGGAGGTGGGCGGCCGGCGGGCAGCGATGTCCCCGTGCCCCCCACCACGTCCGTCCCTGGGGAGCCGCTTTCTGGTGCCCATTCTGGTGCTTTCCAGCGGCCGTTTCTCAAAGCACGCCCCGAGCAGGGCCGCAGGCCAACGCTGTTAGCCCCTCCTTTCTCCACCAGCTTCCGCACAGATACTTCTGATTTCATCACTCTTTGCTCTGCGAGGCAGGAGGACTGAAAACGCAGTGCAATAGCCCCGAACAGCTAGCAGAGGTCGCTTAACATGCGCTGGGTGAGCCCTGGGAAAGGAGATTTCGCGGCTGCGTTGCCTATGGCAAGGCACCTTCTAGCTAAACGTGCCTTAAATCATTTCGGGTAAAGCCAGGGAGGGATAAACCCCACGGATCCCATCTGGTTCCACTCTGCCCCAACCACTTGTCTCCCAGACAGGCAGGAAGCCTCCAAGTCTGAAGTGTTTGCGCTCCTGCGCCTACATGTAAATAAAACACCCAGGAGGGATCGTGAAAATGGGGCTTTACCTGCCTACGCACGCTCACAG
Organism: Aviceda cuculoides; assembly: GCA_035590195.1. NCBI lineage: Eukaryota > Metazoa > Chordata > Aves > Accipitriformes > Accipitridae > Aviceda > Aviceda cuculoides. The sequence goes on from JAVJGG010000021.1 coordinate 4,524,948, forward strand.
CAGGCTGGGAAGGGGATGAGGTATTTTTAGAAAAAGCTGGGCAGGGAGTATGTGAGCTCCTGGGGGTCTCTCGGACCCCCTCGGACCAGACCAGGGCACAGTTTCCAGCAGGCACCAGCTCAAAAAAGCTCCCAAAGCAAGATTTCAAACAGCAAGCTGGAGTGCTCCATAAGGAGCACTGCCGTTAGCATTATTAAATCGCTGATGGTAATTGAGGAGCAAAATGAACGCAGAGCTCCCTTCCCTCCCGTCACCCGCTCTAAGGCAGGAACAGGCAAACATTTCACCTGCCCTCTTGGCTTTATAACCACCGACGGGACCGGGACCAGCTCGACCTCTGCACTGCCGGAGGCTGGGTCTGGCACGCCGGTGCCGGCGAGTGCGGAGCACTTACATCACATCACACGCTTTGGGGTAATTCAGTTGGTATTGATCCAGCTGCAGAAGTTTGGAAAACACTTTGTCAACAACACCCGCCCAGGGAGACTGATGCTTTCCCAGAGTGGGTCATCGTAGCGGGTGACTTTTCCCAGCCCTCTGGCCCCTGATACTCGGTATCTTTAACGCAGGAATCCTTCGGACGCTTTGCAGCAGAGGCAGCTGCCCACCCTGGTTTGCTGCGGAGGGGGAGGAAGGGGAGGCTGAAGCACTGGGAGATTTTTAAGTGACTTCTCCAAGGTTACAAGAGGGATCTGTGGTTGAGAAAGGAAGCAAAGAAACAAACTGGATGCTTCCTCCCTGCTGCTGCCCGAGTGCCAAAAGGAGGAAAGCAAACCTGGTCCAAGCAGAGGATGGTCAGGGGTCAGGCAGCATCTTCAGCCCCGCTCCC
>JAVJGG010000021.1:4533690-4545470 GCA_035590195.1 Aviceda cuculoides
CTCGTCCCCCACTTTCCCCATCCCTTCTGCCTGCCCTCCCCCTCTAACCATGCACCTCTTTCCCCCCGGCTCTGTTGATACCTGCATCCTCTGGCTGGTACCTGCCCCCCTGCCAGGTGTAGCCCCTGCCTTTTTGACTTCTCTCTTCCCTCTCCCACAGCTGGCACTGCCCTGTCCTCGCTTTCTTATCTCCTTTCCTAAGGGCTGACTCTGCCCCCCTCCCTCCACTGCTCACCTTTCCCTTGCTAAAGCCTTCATGGGAAGCTTTGCCCTGCCCCAGTGGGTCTCCTGCAGCCCCTTTCCTCAGAGGGGAGATTAGCTTTTCCTCCTCTACCAGTGTCTGCTGGCTGAATTCCTTCCTGGAGTTACTGGGCCATGTGGGTCCCGGCATCAGGCTGTTACTTCTGCTGGGGCTGAGGTGTTGTCTTGCATCTTCCCTCTCTTCCTGTGGATGGCTGTGTCAGCTGGAGGATGAAGGGTAGAGGTAGGATGCCAGCTCAGAGGGCTGCTGGCTGAGTTATAAGCGCCATGTGGGCCAGTGTCTCTGGGCATATCAAAGTTTCCCTGACACTACCATCCTCTCGTACTGGGCCTGTCAGGTGTCAGATCCTACCTCTTCTCCTGTCCACCTCTCTTGTAAGCAGCTCCTTCCTCTGTTGTTGGCTGGCGCTGTGTTCTGAGCCATCTGTCCTGGGGAGTGACTGCTGCTCCTGGCAACTCCTTCAGCTGTAGCAAAACCTTCTTTTTATGAGGTGTCTGCTGCTAACCAGGTAACTTCCTCTTGTTTTGCTAGGTTTGTTAAAAAAATCTACCTATTTATATGTATATATTTTAATTTGATCTGTGACCTCTTGGAAAGTCAAGGTAAAGAGGATAGGGAAAATGAGTTGTGAGGCTAAAGAAGCCTGATGAGTTGGGTCCTAGGTGGTGTTTGGATGGGTGAAGTAATTTATAGATGCTTAAGGTAAGGGTCATAGGAATCTTCCTTTGGGATGAGTCGTGTATCTGCAAGGCTTGTAGTGTGCAGGGTGCTGCTTTTTTCAATGACCTTGAGTTTGGAGACTGAGAAACTTGGGTGCACCTAAACAGTTAGGAATTGGATTGCTTATTTAAGATTGCTAATTTGAGTCCTGCTGCTTTGTGGAGTTTCTTAGTGTTGATGGAGCTATTCAGAAGGGCAGTGGTCCCCAGGTTTGAACTTTGAAGCCCATGTCTACAGGGCACTTCTCTGTGTCCATGCATTGCTGTCTGTGTAGGTGAGGTAGGGATGTGTCTGTAGGTGGCTCTGCGAGGGGAAAATACATTCAAGCTAAAGAGCAACCCCCAAAATCCTAGCTGCATTGGGATTGTTCAGTATTAAACCAACTGAATTTTTGTGTGCGTTATCAGTGTTGAGGCTTTGTTTCCAGACTTAGAGCAATTGTTTTGGGAAAATTAGAAGAGCCAGCTGGGGAAAGCCAGAGAATTTTGTTACTCCCCTTTCTCCCCGTAGCCAGAAGCACCCTTTGAAAGTGTACTTTTCCAGAAGCTTAAGGGGCTCTTAAAGTTACTGTCAGTGTAAATACAGCCTAGCAGATTTTGAGCCCACAGCCTGCAGAAATCTGTGGCTTGTTAATTTTTGACTGCAAATTTAAAGGCCAAGTGTTGCGAAAGTTCTTTTTCTGCCTCTAGAGCTTTGAATTGCAGGAGCAGAAGAGTCCAATGAGCCAACTACAGCTAACTGCAGGTGGGGTGGTCCTCTTTATGCTTCAGGGTGTAGTTTGAGAAAAGGCTGTTACTGTGGATGAGGTGACAGCTTTAACTGGATCCCAGGTTTTTAGTCCTGTCTGGGGTATTCCAGGCAGGTTTGGAACAGTGAGGGACGAGGGAAGGTTGTCCTTGCTTGGAATTGAGCGCAGAGATGCTCTTGAAGGTTGATGGAGAAACATGCTCCAGTGTCATCTAATAAATGATCAAAAAAGGTCATGATGATCTCTTGCATGTAGCCAAAATGAAGCTGCTTGTGGGATCATCACTGGTAGCAGTAGTGCAGATTTATCCTAAATTGTTCATTGTCACTGGGACTTAATCTTCTCGTTTCATCATGAGTTGGTTGTGCAGGTTTAGTAAAAAGCCAGACAACTGCCTGAATGGTTTAGGAAAAAAATATATCTAAAAGTGAACAGAATTTGCACAGTGGTTTTGCTGAAACTAAAAACAGAGGTTTTGCTGAAAGAGGAACATCCTATACCAGTATACATGCCTTTAGTGGTAACAAATGGACAGACTCTTTGAAGGGGCTTCATGTTTGGAAGCTTGTATGTGTCTAAGAAGTCAGTGGCATGGTTTATTCTTGTCTGATTTTTTTAGATGCATTTTCCAGGAGACCTACAAATCTTAGGGGATTTTATGCTTTATGCGAGGGTCAGTTTCTAATGTAATTGGAGATTGTTGATCTACATGTACAATAGTATGGTCAAATAGCCTTTAGCGTTAAGAGCACTTAATGCTTGTTTTGTATTAGGAGCTCTACACGTATTAACTCGTGAACTAGGTAATTATCATATTCATGGTGAATGTGAGTCTGGGATTGTGACCGGTTGTGGCTAATGAACAAAGTGTGACCTGGAATGAGAATTTGGGACTTCTTAATTCTTTGTCTGTGATTTCATGATAATTTAAGGTTGTCAGAGCCTTTGCAGCCGTGGAATACCTGTTGAGCAACAAAAAAATAGCATCGTGAAAGCAAGAAAGGCTCTTAGAGTTTTCTTGGCCAAGCATGTACATGTGTTCTGGGAGACCTGTAAGCATTTGTCAACAGTCGCCAAACCAAGCCCTGTCTAGGCAAGAGAGACACCTTAGGCTCATGCATTCCTGTTTGACTGTTTTTTTTCCAATCCTGTCTTTCTTTTTTTTTTTTTTAATGATCAAGTGCTAAAAAGTATACATCAGCATCTTGGGTATACTAGACGCTGAACAATTTGCCCACATACCCTTGGATGCTGGTATTAGTATGTTTAAAGCCAGTTTTGCATCGATGTTCTGTTTTAAACTCTGGTTTATTCCACTTTGTCAACCAAATTTCATGGATGAGTTTCTTGACCTGTATCTTTTAAGAAACAAAGTTAAGATGTGTTCATATCTTGTTGAAACCTGCTGAGTGACAATCTGTTGAGAGCACCTCTGAGTTACCGCAGCTGACAATGACCTGTCCAGAGAGTTGGGAAGTTCCATAACACATCTGTAATCCTAAAAACACTCACAGAAATAGCAAGCTCCTGTGTATTGCTGCGCTCCCCTGGCCAATGTGTGTTTCAGAGTTCCAGAAGGTGTAAAATGCCATGGCAGAGGAGACTTTGTTGGAGAGCAAGAGAATTTGAGTTTCTCTTAAGGAATGGTAGGTTTTGGGGGATTGGGTGTTTGTTCCCTCTGAGCATCCTGTTCATACAGTCAAAGAGTGGATTTCTAGTGTATAAGTGGTTTTGCAGTAACTTATTTAGCAGTAAACTGGCTCGTTGGTATGGGATATTTATGTCTGTAGAGTATGGAAGATCTGTATCATTCCATGAACATGCATTTCTCCATGTGTGTCCTTCAGGTCATTTGGTGTCATTTCTTGCTAGATAGGAGTTGAATAAAAAAGGAGCTGTTTAGAAATTAGCCACAACTAGAGGTAGGAAATCTGACAAAAATACTTCCAGGGGTCTTAAGGGAGCAGTGGGCCATTCATCAGTTGGGAGATGACTGTCTGCTTGGCTCTGGCATGGTATTAGTCCTCTTTGGGGTCCTAAGATCAAAAGAAAACTACACTGCCCTTGAAGAGGAAGAAAAGCTGTCCCTGCCTGGCAGGGAAGAAGAAGAGTTAGCCTGATGCCACTTGGAGAGGGGCAACTGCAGACAGAGTCTGGGAATGTTGTGAGGAAATGCCAAGAAGAGTAGAAAGCTGCAGGCAAGACTGAGGCGCTGAGCTCTGCTGGAATATTGTCCCTTGTGTCTCTTGACAATGTACTTTGGGTTAATGGATCATTCACTTCTCTGGAAAAAGTTGTTTAACTGTCACCAGTCACTGGTCACAGGTTCCTGCGGAAAAGTGCTGTGTGAGGTCGGGTGGCTGGTGTGTTTAATAGGGCTGTGCGGAGGAGGAGGAAGGGAGCCTCGGGCTATAATCTTAGAGGTGAGAAGATTTTGGGTTTTATACAGTGAGTACCAGAGACCCTCTCCTGAGGGGTGAGCTGCTGAGGTCTGGCAGAGCAATGGAAGGTCTGTCTGCCCTGTTGCAGCTATGGATGAAGAAAACGCTTGCATATCCTGGAGGGTTTGTTTAAGGAGGCCAGTCTGTGGGGATCCAGCCCAGGAGAAGGGCAGGTGGAGGCTTGTTAGCTGGAAAGGATGTCTGGAGAAACTGGAGGGGAGAGCTCACAGATACCATTCATCCCTGCATGTTTAGTTTATCCAAACCTGAAGCTGCTTTTTGAGTTAGCAGCCCTCTTCTCTCGCTTGCAGAACTCAGCAGAAAACAGTGTCTGGAAACCACGTCCTCGTGGGTGTCTCCAGCAGTGTAGCTTATTTAGCCCAGCTGGCATGTTTATGTAGAGCTGGCCTTGGGCACAAGCAGCGATGTGTCTGTCCTGGTTTCCCCTGTTTACCTCTGAGCTGCAGAATCAGCAGGATCCACCTGCCTGTGTGCTGAGGCGCTTTGCTGCAGGTGCCTGCTTCCTTTCCTTCCCATGCTTGTGAGCTGTTCCTAAGAGCAGTTCTTGTTGTCCCCTTACAGACTCTGTCTCCATAAACAGGCAAAACAATACCTACGCTAAGCTCATGTGGAAAGGCAGAGGATGGGTATCAAAATGTGATAGCTTAATCACCCTACTACAAGAATTAGTGTGAAATACTGATGATCAAATGCAGTCACAGTGCTGCCTCTTGCTATTAAGCCTGGGATGAAACAACTTATTACGTAACATGAGAATGAGTGAGGTTAAAGATGCTTAAAACATGAGGTGTCTTCCTGGGCATGCATGCTAGCTTTCCTTGTGCTGCTTCTGGAGTAAAAGGAATGTGGATTACATACATACATGATGGACAAATACGTACATACTAGCTCAGTTTCAGGCTGGCCAGTGGATTCTAAGGGAGACCCAATTTATGCACTAAAACAGATGATGGCCCAAAAATCTCAGCTGATTGCTCCAACATCTGGGGGTGTGAGGTGTGCTGCTTCTGCCATGGTGAACTCAAGGCGTGCGGCAGAGGCTGCTGGCTTACTGGACGCATCTGCTGCAGAAACTAGACTTGGATGGTGGTGAGTTTGACCTGCTGTGTGTACATCTGGGGTTTGAATTGGTCCTGGTGGAAAGTATGGCCTCAGTAGCCCTCGCTGGGCATGGACTGGGAGCAGGCTTGCCATGCAAAGTCCTCCCGTTGTCCTGACTTGCCTTGCTTTCAAGGCCTGCGCTCTCATTGTGGGAATTTTATCAATTTTGTTCTCATCGTACATACGAAATGGGACTGGAATACAACAGTGAGGACTGCTTATCTTCTGCTGTCTGCAGTAGAGATGTTCATCTTTAGAGACCTACAAACAGCTGTGCCTTTTCTCTGTCTGTTGTATTAGAGAGATCCTATGGCTACCCTAAAAATCCTGTGTAGGAGCCCACTGCAGGAAAACCCAATCTTCAGTGTGTTTGTATGGCTTTTCGTGCTATCTGTAGGTCTAATGACGTTTCTATGTTTGCTGCAGAGCTGCGTAGAGGAGCCAGCTGTGTTAGGAAAGTGATCTGAACTTCCACTTTGGATGAACTTTGCTTTCTGTGAGGAAACATGAATTCTTGGTACTTCCTACCCATGGGGAAATACCTATGTATGCACGCTAACAGTTTTTTGAAAGCAAATTGAAGCTGAAGCCCAGGGCTTTGGGGATTCTCAAGTGCAGGAGCCTCGTGGTTTTGCCGTGCAGTACGGCTGCACGCCTGAAGTTGCTAATGCTGGAAGCCCTTGCTTTGCAGCAACCTGACAGATGAACCGGTAGAGAATCAGGCAGGGTTTGTCAAAACTTCTGCCTGACCTCAGTGGAGTTATTTGTTGCTGCGTTTCTGTGAAGTGTTCTTGTTTCAATGAATCAGCGTTTCCTCATTCAAAAGAGGACTCATTTGAAAATTTTGGCTTGTTCTGCTTGTGAATGCTTTTAAAGAGAATTTAAAACTATGGGGTTACATAGGACAAAAGGGGTGTTCAAAAAAAAAAAAAGATTTAAAGAGAACTGTAGAAATATCAAAATGGGACAGTGCAGAGCCTGTGGTATGTAAATAAGGTGAATTACATCATTTCTTAGAGAATGACTGGTCCTTTACTAGGCAGCCTGTCCAGAGCAGGGTTGTGACAATCACTCTGCAGTGTTTTCTAGCAGGTGTAGCTAATTCTATGGGGTTTAAATTATTTAGGTTAGTGCATTAAATATGGAACTCCATTAAGAGCGTGGAAAACTCTAATTTCTCTTGGAAATACAGCTATAAATGATAGCCCCTTTTCTATTGCTAATGTAACTGGGTATTCAGATGATAGTGTCACCTGATGGTTTGCTGTTGTGATTTCTAAGGAACACTTATGCCCTTTTGATTGGGTTGTTTTGAGGTTTTTTGGCTGGTAATCAAATGTAGTACATGAGAGAGAAGAGGTGGCCAAAAATATTGATGCCTTGTTTATTCACAATATAATAAGTCTTGTTGCTTGTAGAGTTTGGGAAATGTGAAATTGGTCGTGAGTGGACATGTAAGGGTGGGAGGCAAGCTGTGAAACAGGATGCTACCCTGGACTTGCTGGGTCTTTGCTGGCATAGAAACATGGCTTTTCTAGGCTGATGTAGTCCTGGAGTTCTGCTCATTGTGAATTTCCCCACAAACTGGGGATGGCCTCTTAAGTCAGATGTTCTTCAGTCTTGTGTTGTTCCTTCCCTTCCTTGAGTTTCTTCAAGAAGCCTTTATAGAAAACTTTTCAGTTCTTAGCCACTGCTATTTTTTGAAAATAAAGTACTTGACATTGTATATGAATGGCCTAATATGTTTGTATGCCTGCCTTTGTTTCCTGCCTGTTCTGTCCTGCAGGTAATTAAATGCCCTTAGTGTGGATCTTTGCTCTGTTGGCATGCTTGGATGCACAGCAGCTCTTCCGATAGCTTCTTTTCATCTGCCCCATTGCAAGAAGATGGCAAAAGCAAACATTACCAGAGACATCATCCACAGACAGATCAAGGTATGTGTTAGCAAAGTGTTTGCTTGTGTTGGGTGGAGAGCAGATGGAGAATCGGTGTTCATGCTGGATTGGGAAATAGTGATGTTGTTGCCTTTACTTCTGAAAAGATCTCTGCTACTTATGTATTGATAAGCTGTATAAGAAGCTTACGAGGACAAACGCCTAGGGCCTCTTGCTATCCTTAATGAAGAGCTGGGATGAAGTATGGCATGACAGGAATACAGTTCTTCTCCCTAGCAGGAGCGTGCTGTGCTAGTTTGACATCAGCAGGTCTGTTCCTTTTGAGTACAACATTGAAGAGAGAAATATGGCTCCTTGTGTTTGGGCACCATAAAGGACCCTTAGCTAGCTTCCCTCATGAGTTTTCTGTCTGCTTTTTTATGTGTTCTCTTTGTGTGATCTTGCCATCAAAGGTATTTTCTGACTGTAGTAAAGCTAATGATCTCTGTCTCAGTCTCTTTCTGTCTCTTTTTCTTTATAAAGAGTGGTGTGTTGCTTCCTTTGTGTAGGGAAAAACTTCTACAGTGGTTGGATCAGTCATCTGATGGCTGCATTTGTGAAATTTCTCTTAACGTGAAAGGACTAGCTACAGCAGACACAATAGGCAATTATTGCTTGGACTCAGAGGCCTTAAATCATTTGCAGCTTTGCTGGTAATCAGCATTCACGCAAGTTGTCTGTTAGTGGCCAGAATAAGGAACTAGGAGCTTGAATGCTCACTTCACTTCGCAGTTTGGTACCAAACTTTGTATTACAAGCTTGTGATTTAATCCATGTGCAAAGATTTATTTTGCTGCTTTAACAAGGAAGGGATGGTTCTGTGGTTAGAGCATTAGCCTGGGACTTTTTCATACTGTCTGCTCTGTTAGACTTTCATGTGTGACCTTGGGAAGATTGCAAGTCTGACAGTTCCTTGTAGGCAAAGCAATATCCTACTGCACAGACCTCACAAAGCCATTGAGGTTGCAACAGCAAGGCAATTATAACTGCAGCACCTTGCACTGGGCCTAGCAGTATTATGGGAATGCTAGCCATAAAAAAAATGTCAAGGGATTTGAAGTTTGTAATGGAAGTTACTACAAAAAGCCTGTTCTGTTGGATTTTTTTTTTTCCTCCAATCCCCTAGTATCTCCATTTTGTTTTCAAATAGCTTTTGCGTGTCTGCTCTGTGACTACTAACATGTTCCTAGTACCATTAGTGTAATTTCTGACATTAGTGTTCTCATCTCTTCTCAAATGGTGATAACAAATACTTAAGTTGTCTTCACCTGACTATAGTGTGGCATGGGACGGGACCAAGGCTGGATGAGGTCCTAGGAAGGAATCTCCTTGGATGTTATATGTTCCATCCAAAATATGACTTGCATTCCCTTTTTCTTTCTGCCTGCCTCTGCAGTTGGCCTTCTTTCATCAAAGCCATCTGCTAATGCATCTGTGAACCCTGTGAGATCACAGGGGAAACAACTGTCCTGCTTTTCTTCACCTTCATTTGTACTGACGCAGTTCTGTGGCAGCTGTTCTCTTCCCTGTAGAACAGGCTGTGCTGTGGTACTGCAGCTACATGCTCCCACTCCATTGCTGATGAAATAAGCCATCTCTAAAGGATACTGTCCAGTTACGTTCCCCAATACTTTGCCCCATGGCGGTGGTGCTTTAGGACAGACTCTGTCTAATGGCAGGCTTCTCCTGAGCAGCTGTGGTCTAGTACTGCAGTCCTCAGGAGTGAGTTGCTTCTGAAATGCTTGCCGAGGGATAATGACAGGCATTCCCAAGCTCTTCTATATCTTCTGTTTCTGGCCCAAAGTAGGTAACTTATACTGTCTTAGTGTGGGCCTCTCAAACCTTGTCTTGGCTACCCATCTGCAGCCTGGCAATTAGATAAACATCATTTTAAACCAATTCAGGAGCAAGGGTTACAAACTGCCTGGAGGTGATGCAAATGATGTCTCCCTACTACAGGACAGGTACCTGATGCTATGGACACCCCAATACCTGCCAAGGTCCCTGCTTGATTTTTAAAGTTTTTGAATCTTCTCTTAAGGGAAAAAGGAGTGTTTTGTTTGCTGTAGTCAGGCTCTTGTTTGCTTTGTGCAGGAGAGGGGTGCACTGGGCTTCGAACGACACTATCATGTCACTGATCCGTTCATTCGACGCCTGGGCCTAGAAGCAGAATTGCAGGTAAGTGGGCAGTGTTTAAAGAGCAAACTGAGCTGCTTGTTGTGCATACAACTTCCTGCAGAAAAGACAGCATGCAGGAGTGTACGGGATTCTCTCTTTTGTATGGGAAAGATACTGATTACTTAGTCCCCTAAACTGCATTAGAGCCAGGAATAGCTCAGCGAGATTTTATGTGAGCTTTCTGCATTACCTATTGCACCTACAAGAGAGCCTTTAACAGGTGTGTATCAGCTAATCCCAACACTGGTGCCTGAAGAAGGCAATTGTCAATTGTTCAGGATACTCAGCTCTAATGCTGAAGTGTGTAACGTGTTGCCTAAAGAATAGGTTGTTGTTTTGCTGTCTGACAGAGCTTAAAAAGATCTTAAAATTATCTTGGTTTGGGGGAGGAAAGGATTCTTTTGTCCCACCTTTTCAATTGCATCTCCCATATCAGACGCTACTCCGTGCTCCCTCGTCTTTCCTGGTACAGTTGTTAGTTAATTTGGATGAAGATGGATGATATGGTCACCCAGCAGCAAGGTGCTCCTAAAAGAGTTATCAAAAGTGCATTTTCCCTGCATTCCCAGAGAACCTGTACATGTAATTTGTCAGCCTAGCCAAGGGCTTTTGAAGCAAAGTCACCTTTCCATGTGTACAGCAGGATTTCATCTGTAGCCTCTGAGACTAAACTGCCATTTTATTCAACACTACATTTTTTTTTTTTTAATTTGTTTCATTTTGCCTTTCCTACCCCAACTGCTATAGCATATCTGTCTTTTCTGGAGGTGCTATTTGCCATGTGGGTGTGTTTTTGCAGGGTTGGAATAAAAAAGCCTGCTTGTATTGGAACAAGTTGTTATGTGTGGGGAGCTCACTGTGTCCTTGTCTTAGAACAGCTCTGTTTGATAATATTCCCTTTTTTTTTTTTTTTTATTCCCCTCAGGGTCACTCTGGGTGTGTCAACTGTCTAGAGTGGAATGAAAAAGGACAGTAAGTATTTGACTTGATTCAAGGGATCAACAAATTGATAACCCCAGGTTCTCCCAAGTGTAGGATGTAGGTCATCTTATCATAAGCAGCTGCTTCCCATTCCTAGTAAAGTGGAGCTCAAGCTCAAAGTTTTGAACTGTAGTAGAGCTCACGCTTCAAAAGAAGCTTTATTTTGTTAAATATATCTGGATATTATTAGAAATGCCCCTTTAGTGAGTTCAGAAGGTAAATGGTCAGACTAAGAAGTGGAGATTGAAGGCTGCTTCTCTTCTCTTAAGTGGTATTATGGATTATAATGGATCTTTAGGATTTGCCCAGCTGGTGGTGACATTTCCCCCCCCCCTTCACCATGCTGTTAAAAGCTTCTGCTGGGGGACAAGTATATAAGGGAGGGAGGCAGAATGTTTACCCCTTTGCAGTTTTAGAGGAAAACTGAACGTAAGAGCATTTCTGTTAACCAAGTGGAATAAAGAGTGTCTGCTTGAGAAATGACTAGATGGAAGGAAGAGCATATATTTCTTGATTACAAGATCCAAAGTCTGCTGTCTGATACTCTTCAGAATTATTTACCAGTAAAAATTTCATGTACTTGAAAGAGATCTGGCTACAAGGAAATAAGTTTAAAACAGCTGATAGTTGCAGATGTCAAATTCTTTTGCTTCAAATGAAGATAGATGTACAAGGCAAACAGTGCTTTGCAATACCGCTGCCACACCCTGCACTTAAAAAGCAGTCTGTGAATCACTAAATGAGCCCTGGTTTGGGACTGCTTGGGCACATCCGAAGTCCAGGAATTAATGTCTTGGCTTGGGTTTGGGGATGATGTGGAGCAGTTAATGCAGCCAGGCTAATAAGGAAAATGGAGGCCCTGCATTTTATTGTTGACCAAATGCTCCTATTGTTTTCCCCTGTGCTGTCTGAATCTGTGCTGAGCTGGTTCACTGAGCTAAACCAACGAAAAACACTCGCTTGATTTTTCTATGGAGTTGATATTTGGCTGGTTTAGCTCCCTGAACTGGCTGAATGGATTGGTGCATGGGGAGCAACAAGAGCACATAGCTGAGAAAAGAGAGAGGAAGTGGGCTTCTTATTGCTGAATTAACTTAATGGCTGTCTGTGGTCAAACCACTCTAAGAAATTGGTCGCAGCTTAGAACAGAAGAATACATGATGCATACTTCTCTTCTGTGTCTTTTAGCTTGTTGGCTTCTGGCTCTGATGACCAGCATACCATTGTCTGGGATCCTCTGCACCACAAGAAACTCCTTTCTATGCACACAGGACATACTGCAAACATCTTTTCTGTCAAGGTACATGGCTAGAAGGAACAAATGGCTAACAAAATCAGTAACCAAAGCAGCAAGAGAATAGATCCTTGCTGGGAAATGTTTTCCTGCACGCCCT
>JAVJGG010000021.1:4545570-4578998 GCA_035590195.1 Aviceda cuculoides
GGGAAATGTTTTCCCGGCACCAATTCCCCCCCCCCCCCCCCCCCAATAATTTAATATTTCTAATGTTAGGAAAAAATTGTATTAAATCTAATACCTGCACTTCTTAATTTATGCAGCTCCCAGGCTTATCTCCTTCTCTCTGTAAATTCAAAGGAAATGGCTGCAGCAAATAGGGATGTGTGATGAAGAGACTATTTTGTCTGCTACTGTAGCTGGTGACTCCTGAGTGTGCACGCTGGCATGCGTGTAATGTCGTTAATAACATGGGTCATCCTGTGTTCGTTTCTAAAGCAAGCTGGTCTGTGACCTGCCAGGACAGCTCAGCGATGTCTATGTGAACAGCCTCAGCACTTTCCAAGTTTGAATGCCAAATCTGTGTCTCTCAGTTCTTGCCGCATTCAGGCGATCGGATCCTCATCACGGGAGCTGCGGATTCCAAGGTGCATGTCCATGACTTGACTGTCAAGGAGACCATCCACATGTTTGGAGACCACACCAACAGAGTTAAGCGGATTGCCACGGCTCCCATGTGGCCTAACACCTTCTGGAGTGCAGCCGAAGACGGGCTAATCAGGTACAGATCTCCAGTTGTTCTGCCCCCAAAATAATTGGATTAGGATCCATTGCAGTATGTACTATGCATAGATCTGAAGAGAGGCTGTGTCTGTACTACGGATCTTAAGCTAATCTCTCCCTTTCCTGAAACTGGAAGGATTCATCTTGAAATGTAGACTCCACTGATAAACACTCTCCTCAGCTCCTCTGTTTTCCTCTGCTGAAAAGGGAGTCCAGGAAAGGAACAGCCATGTCAAGTGGAAGGGAGATACAACACTGAGCAATGTTTCCCTCCAGAGTCATTGAGACTCTTAAATGAATAATGTTACTACAAGAATCTGTTCCACTTTTCATATGAGCTACTTTTTGTGAGTTCACGACTTGGAGTTTAATTTGGAACTTGAATAAATCTGTGCGCATTATAGAGCTCGTTTAATGGTTATCCTGATGTTGAGGCCTAGTATATATTGAACTGAGATGCTTCCAGTCACCTGTGGCACAAATGACTGTTAATGTCATTAGTGTAATCTCTTCATGCACAAGCTAGATAATTAAGTGTAGGTCACTACTGAGCACTATAAATGTGCTGCTTTGAGTGGTCTTCAGTTTGGTCACTGTGGAAAGCTAACCTCTCTCTTATTGCTGCTTCTGTTATCTAGTGACATGGATTGCCTGACTCTCTCTTCCTTTTGCAGACAGTACGATCTGCGAGAGAATAGCAAACGTTCGGAAGTCCTGATAGACCTGACAGAGTACTGCGGGCAGCTGGTGGAGGCCAAATGCCTGACGGTCAACCCCCAAGATAACAACTACTTAGCAGTAGGGGCAAGTGGACCCTTTGTGCGCCTCTACGACATACGCATGATCCACAACCACAGGTAATGGCAACTGGCTTTTCTGAGCCTTCTGGGCAGACGTGAGTGGTACAGAAATCTCTTCAAGGCTGTGGTGGGAAGGGGGAGTTGTAATGATCTGGCACTTGCGTGTCTCAGTGTGAAGTTTTTAACCGGTCTTTTGTATCATCCCACAGTCTTCTTGATCTGTGTGAGTACACTGGGGTGGTGTGAGGCAGGCTTGTGACTGCACAGCTGTATAGGCACGAGGCCTTGCCCTCGTGGCGAACAAGAAGTGTCAGGGCAGATCGTGCTTCCAGCAGTTGAATGCTGTGATTATAAGACTTCTTCTTTCTGGCTAGAAAAAGCATGAAGCAGAGTCCTTCAGCTGGAGTACACACATTCTGCGACCGACAGAAACCCCTCCCGGATGGTGCGGCACAGTACTACGTGGCAGGTATTGGGATCTGTGCTGGGGGTGACTGATGGGACTTTAACTTAATGCCTGATGAAGCAGAGTTCTACCCATCACATAAGAAACCGCTGCTTGGAAGAGTTCTCTGATACAGGGGAATGTTCCATGGAATTGCAGTTTATTTCACTTCGATGCTGTGAATTCTTGCTTATGTTACCTGCCCACTTTCCCTGATTTGGCAGTGGTGTTTGGTGAAGCTGGCCTTCTTCTTGTCTAGCGTAAATGTCTTTTTGTCACTTTTATTGGAAAGTCAAGGATTGGATAACCTGGGCGCTATAGGCTTTCTCTTGGAACTGGTCCCAGCAAGGCTGCTGCTCAAAATCTTTTTGGCACAGAAATGGCTTCTCCTCATCCTGCAGATGAAGAATCAGCGATGCAGCATCTGGGCAATCCAGATGACGTTCTTCTCTAGTGCTCATTATTTACTATCTTTTTTTCCCCAAATGGTTGGGTTTTTTAAAAGTATCTTAGACCAGCACGTTCAGCAGACCAGTTTTGACAGTCTTGCTTCTGATGAGTCCCGCTAGAGGATTTCTTAGGTCCCCTGAATTGGTCATGTAACACATCTGCTGTCTGAAGCGAAAGAACCTGTGTGTGAGCTGAATGTTTAGGAGCCTTGGTTTGGTTGTGCTAAGGGCTTTATTAAGGAAACCTGATCAGAGGGTTGAAGATGGAGGTATTTGTTTGCAGGTGGCCACAAATCACAGAAGGCAAATCCATTGTGAATCCCTAAAACTGAGATTTGCTGGGTTCTGCGAACTTCATTGTTAGCAAGCTAGTTATAATCCAGTCTTCTCTGCATATGGAGATAGCCTTGCAGAATTGGTATCTAGGACTTGTAAAAAGGCAGCTATGCACATCTATGTGTTTTGGTGGCTGATGGAAGGATTCAATAAACAGCAGTAGGAAATGGAAAATCACCTAGGTGCATGTTCTTCGTGGCATTGCTCTCCTAACAACCTCTTGTAAAAGGGAGCAGCTGGAGTAGGACAAAGACAACGGTTACTATTTATGCTAATACGTGTGGACCCCTGCTCTCCACAGGGCACCTTCCAGTGAAGCTTCCAGACTACAACAACCGGCTGAGAGTTCTGGTGGCCACATACGTCACCTTCAGTCCTGATGGCACTGAGCTCTTAGTCAACATGGGAGGGGAGCAGGTAAGAAGACAGTTAAAGTTTGACAGAAAGCTTTACGTTCGGTTGTGCTTGTTGGTTGACCATACATTGTTGTGCATTCTTGAAAATGAGTATAGCAACTTCTCTGTAGGTACTATAATTGATTTTAAACTGCTTTCTGATTCATTCAGACTAAATGCTTGCTATTAGGGATTTATTTGTTATGCTACCACTGATCAAACTTGAACCGCATTCTGTTCTGGTTTTCCAGTTCACATTTCACTCTCTGGAAGAGGAAAAAAACCAGTTCTGGAACTGACCTTTGCTGACCTAGAAAAGATTTCATAACTCATTCTTGAAACATCAGACTGCTTCTGTAATAGAATCTAGTGAATAAGGAACTTACAGAAGCAAAGGCCTTCACCTGGAATATTGATTGCTTTAATTTTAAGCACTGGGTGATATTCATGGATCTTTTGTAAAGCCTATCAGTGAAATGAGAAAATCCTCCTGACAGCATTAATCAGCATGGATTAAGCAGGAACTTTGTTTGTGGGCAAGTTACTCTGTGGTTGTCCTCTACATATCTCTTTCTCACATGTGCACTTATTCCCTTTAAGAGAAGGTGCTGAGTTAGATGAATTGGAGGTCTGATCTGGGCTGTCAATTCCTGTACCAGTACAGTTTTAAATTGGGGCTTTGCACGGCTGCTTTCGAAGTTTCTTAGGAAATCCTGGTTTCATCTTAGAGAGACTTTGCCTTGGTTTAGTGTACCGCCTCTTTGCTGTCAATAAATGTTTGATTTCTTCATGATCACTGTGTTAATTAAGTAGTTAAAATATTTTACTGGAGTTGAAGCTTTTTGAGCACCTTGGTTTGTGGTCAGGTCATCTTTTAAGTTCTGTAGGTGTGGAGAGGGCTTTCTTACCTCTTAAGACAAGGCTCCTATTTCTTAGTATTGTTCTTTCTGAACCCAATGCTGGAACAGAACATGCCAGTGGTACTGCTGTCATCCTGTGTGTTCCTGTCTATAAACAAGATTCCCAGTTAGAAAATTGGAAATAGAAAAACACAAACATGGAACCATATACCCATCTAGCCCTGTTTTATTTCTGTGACTTGAGCATCTATGTTTCACTGAATTTTTTTTGTCTCATTCTTCATTCCTTAGGTCTACTTGTTTGATCTAACATACAAACAGCGACCATACACTTTTCTCCTCCCAAAGAAATGCCATACTTCAGGGGGTAAGTGTGATGCTATCATGAAAGTGAGTGGAAGGCAGAGCGAAATTACGTACTACACAGCTCTTTTTTCAGGGTGCAGCCCAATCTGGGCAGGAACTAGGAAAATGAAGTAGGGCATGGCTGTTGCTGGGCTGTTTCTGCAGTGCAGTTCATACACTGAGTTCTAAAACCCTTCTACAGAGTGACAAAACATGTGTCTTGAGGGGAGAAGCAAGCTGTTGAGAGGTGTATGCATGCAAACCAAGGAGAATGCTTAAAGCTATGCACAAAGGATGAAGTAGACTTTGTAGAGTGGTTGAGGTCCTGGAATCCTGCCTTCAGCTAAGGGGGAAGACTTTGTTGACAGGTGTGGAAATAGTATATTTTTTTATTTTTTTAAACTTACTAGTAAAATGTAGAATACATCTGTTATCCCCTTATGCACCCGTTAGGAAGGAGACAGAACAATCTCTTCCCTAGTCTAAGAATCTGGCCTGGCACTAATATCCCTCCTAGTGGTCAGATAGTTGAATCAAAGTTATTTATTTGATGAGTAAGTATATCCAAAAGCCTTTTTATTCTTGTCCCTGTTTCTTACAGGGCCTCTTTGTACACAGATGTTGCAGACAGTATGTGGTGAATGGCTATAACGCTATTCCCTGGGCAGAGGCTGACTCTTATCAGGAAGTGTACCCTTCCCTGTTCTCAGAGTGCTCTGGCAGAGTTTGATCTGTGTACTCAGTGCGCCTTAGGCCTTAATCTAACACTCACATCCTGGTAGCAAATATAGGCCCTGCCTGCCTTTCTCTTCAGTCTTGAATGCATGTGGATGATCTGTGCTTTGGTATCTGGTGAGGTCACGCTTTAAATGGCAGGACAGCGTTTGAACAGGCTCACAGTGGCGCAGTTGCTGCAAACGCTCCACCCTGTTGGGCACAGAAAGTTCAGGCAAAGGCTGTGAAAAGGTGGTATCAGTACAAAGGCTGAACTTCATGTGCATGCGTGTCTCTACACACTGATATTTCTGAGCAGTTCAGTAGACTGGTTGGACAGTGTCCCTAGTTTCCCAACCTGTGAAATGGCTGCAGGAGCACTCCCAGCTGCAACATAAATGCAGTTTGTAAAAATATAAGCTGAATATTTCCTATAGAAATGGCAGATGATGTGGCTGCACGACCTTCAGAGGATTACTTCAGCTTGTAATGGCTCCTTGAGCAGTAGGGTAAGAAAAGAACAAAAGGAAGAAAGCATCTGGAATTCCTTTACTGGATTCCTCCAGTGGTTCTACTCATCCTCCTTGTTCTATTAAATGTTCAACAACTTAGCTCTAAGATTCTTTATCTGAGTGAATCTGAAATACAAAGTTACTAATGTTACTAAATACTTCTGCAGTTTTAAATGTCAGGCTTCTGGTGATCAGTCAGGTACTCCAATTATGGCCTTAGACTCAGTCTGAAGGCAGTTCAGTTCAAGCTGCCCTCTGTGTGTGTATACTTAGTTCTACGTGTATCTAGTTTTCTGTTCTAGAGTTGTATTGCGAAGGATACTGCAGAGATTTTGTAGTAAATGTAAGAAGGCAGATCAAATCCATGTGGCTGGAAGAGGTGGGGCATGTGGAATCATGGAATTTTTACTTCTGCTCTGAATGGGGCTGTGGCATTGGCTTGGCTTCACTGTAAAATAAAACCCTTGAGCTTCAGATGTTAGTTTGTATAATCTACATTGATACTTAGCATGGACGTATTTTCTTTTTTTTCCCTCCTAACTTTCAGAAGTGCAGAATGGAAAAACCTCTACCAATGGAGTGTCGAATGGCATCCATCTCCACAGCAATGGCTTCCGCTTGTCTGAAGGAAGAGCACATGTGAGGTAAAGGGACAGCTCTACCTACATGACAGCTTGACTGTCAAGTGGCCTCTGTCCTAGGAGCTGTATTTGCTTCTGGTGTGTGGGCTATGAACAAGAGTCAGATCAGGCAACAGCATCCTGGGAGCAACAATGTCCATGAGGGTTTTTTTTCCCCTTTTACAATGAATTACTACAGACAAAAGTAAGAAATTACTTTTCAGGCCTGTAAGTAAGGTATTCTTAGTTGTCCTAAGTGGTTGTTACTTCCTGATCTGCAGGAACCGCATCTTGGTAAATGGGAGAGGCTGTCAGGTTGAAAGAGCCTTGCTTCCCTTTGCCAATTTTTTGGGCACCTGCCTGCTGCAAACTGAACTGAAGCAGCCAGAAGTGCTTTACGACAATGATGCTGGAGTCATTACTCCTGCAGTCTGCATGTGAGCTAGGAATGGATGGAGAGCCCTCTTCTGTTGTTCCTACTGTTTGCTTTCCTTAAGAGCAAAATGCAGCTGGGGTGAAGCAGAATCAGACTTGAAGCACATCTTGCTGACTGTATTTCCTCCAGCTGATGAGACATGGTTAAAAGTCAAGACACAGTTGCTTAATACCATATATGGGTAGTCTAGGTTCTACCAAAGTCACTTTGGTGAATGTTTTCAGCTTGTTTCCTCTAGATGGCCCCTCCACCACGGCAGCAGAGATGTGGCTGGAATTTTGGGTTGCTGAGCATGGGCCTTGTGCAGCCCTGTGAACTCAGATGCTTGGTTTACTCAGATGCTTGGTTTCCTTCTGAATTTGCGTTCTGTTACAGATTGCTAAAAAAGGATTGGAAATGTTGTTTATGCAGTCAAAGCAAAGATGTATTGGTGAAGTCTGAAGGATTAGATACTTAAAATACCTACTGTTCAATTTTGAGTATGGGTCGGTATATAAAGAAAAGATGGAAACAGTCAAATGGTGGTCAAAAAGAAACCTTCCTCTTAAATTCAGGCTATTCTGGTTCAGGGTCTCTTCTGCCTTTTTCTGAAACTTTTGGTATTAGATAATGCTTGCTGGGACTTGCTAAGCTAGAACAAAACACTGCAGATTTTTAACTGGAGTTAACAGAGCATTAGCATGTGAGGCTTATCTGTGCTCCTTTCTTTCCCTTCAGTCCCCAAGTGGAGCTACCTCCATATCTGGAGAGAATCAAGCAGCAAGCCAATGAGGCCTTTGCTTGCCAGCTGTGGACTCAAGCCATTCAGCTATACAGCAAAGCAGTCCAGAAAGCCCCCAACAATGCCATGCTGTATGGAAACAGAGCTGCTGCCTACATGAAGCGCAAGTGGTAAGGAAGCAGAGAATATTAGAGAATTTAGTGTCACAGGCACTGCTGGTGCCTGACGTCTGAGTACCATGGATACATTGTTGTCCACTGCGAAGCACCTGGCTTCCCTAGATGCAGAGCAGGGTTGGGGTTATTGGATCAAGCCGTAAGTGGGTCACCTCTGGTATAGAACAAGGGGATTGCACAGCAGCATGTATTGGAGAAATTACAGCCACAGATACCACACAGGCAAGCACAGCTGGTAGTAGCTCATCATTTTGCCCACTGGCATGCTGAGTAATGTTCTATTCCTTTCCTGTTTAAAAAGACACCAAAAATCCACTTCTGAGTAACAGCGTTATGAGTGTCTCTAAGGATGTTTGTGCTTCTTTGGGTAATTCTGATCTGCATTAGAGTATGGCTCTAAATCTGCTGTCAGCAGATGAAGTAATGGTTACTATGCTTTATAACTTCATATCTCATGGTTTAAGATTGTTGTAGGACTGCCTGGAGTTGCTTTGGTTGCTGCTTTATCCAGGTAACTAGTACTGCAGATAGTCAGACGTGACCTGGTGGTTCCCATGTCACTCCAGCTAACCCACATTCCCCTTGACTGGAAACAAACATCTCTGAGGGATCTGGGGAGGTGGCAACTGGTGCCTCAGAGTCTGGGGGAGGTTCTGCTTGATTGTCGCAAAATATGCTGTTAGCCTCTGCAGTAGGTAATGTCTTCTCTGACCAATAGCCAGAGCTGCATCTGCAAGATACAGCTGAGTTATTTCAGTATCTGTCCCCTTGAGCAGAGTAAGACTGAGTAGCATGACTTGCCATTAACATATTTAAAATAGCTGTGGTCCTTCATCTACATTTGCTTTGTGAGGATATCCTTCTCCTCTCCCTGCTGAAATCCCCAGTATGAATTCTCCTATCTTCTTGCCAAGATAAAGAGCAGCCAGCAGTTGTTGTGACTGTTGGTAACTGGCCTACTGGCTGTTTTGCAATAGCAGAGATTTGGGAGCTGCCTCAAAAAGACCTCAGTGTTCAGAGGGAGAAGAACAATAGGTTGGGATTAAGGAATGGAAGACAGAAGCTGAGTGCTGATCTCATGAATGACATTTTTCTTACAGGAATCGTTTTTCCCGAAGGATGTTGGCAGATCTGAACCTTTCTGTGTGTCAGCTAGTGCTTTGCTACAGTTTTTGGTAGCAGGAAGATGTGAAAATATATGCACAGTGGGTTTCTGTGGCATGCAATGATTAGAATTTAAATAGTACTGAGCTGATATCTTCTCAGGTGCAGAAAAGACAGGGTACTTTACTGCTAGAAACAGCTGCTGGTGTATGGTAGAAGGTGGCTGGGATGTCACTGAGAAGGAGGATGAAGCAGTTGGACAGTGACCCACACTGAACCATCTTATGTCTCTAAGGCATTCTTCACGTTTGGAGCAGGAACAGCTATAGGCCACCCTGCAGAATACTGCAGGTCTTGCTTTGGCCTTGTTTTCTGAGTAACAGAAAGCTCTAGAAAAAAGGAAGGTCTGTAATTTCCTAGCCTCCCCTTGCTCATCTCCCTTAAGATGCCACTCATACTCTGCAGCACTTCTAAGGCTGTCCTTTTAAAACTTGCTCCTAAGAGCCAACTGCCTCATACTCTAGATTGCTTTTAGCAGTCTATGTTGACAGTACTTAGCTGATTCCTAGTTAGAGCACTTTTGTACAAGCTGAGTCAAACCTGTAACAATGGGAGAAGTCAGTGCCTGCTTTACATCTCAATGTGTACATTTTCACACCAGTCTATTGGGCTGTCTGATGCTGGTAGTTGAGGGTGAAGGATTTTTGAGGGTGGCAAAGCAGCTAATAGCCCAATCAGCTCTGAAAATGCGAGACACCCGTCTGTCATCTTAACAGGTAACTCGCATTCCCTCTTTCTTTGAATAAAAGTGGCCTGATGCTGTGCATCCAACCTCCTGGATTGACAGAGACACAGTGCTGCAAAGACAGCTCTCAAGAACCATGTTTCTTCTGCTCTGCTGCAGATCTCACGGACGAGGCACTCAACCTTCTGTACTGTGCTAGCAAGCTGTAATATGTGGCCAATATCCACCTAGATGGGAGGGAGCAATAGGATGAATCGTTTGCAGAACATGCTTGTGGCACTGAATAAGTGCTGCTTAGCATATAACCCAAAGATTTGGAGCTCCCCTTAATGAGCAGAGATGCAGGAGCACCTCTTCCCTGATGAAAGCTCCACATGATCTACAACTGTCACCCTGTGGAAGGTACAGGGCAATTCACTCCCTTCCCCTTGGGGCTGTTTCAGACTTCGGTAGGTGCAGTGCACATAGGTTACAGGTGTGAAACATTATTATTATTATCTGTCATATGGAGACTCAGCACTCTCTTAAGGCAGATTGTGGTGCCTCTGAACAGTTTAGGCTTGACGGTAGTACATGAGGCGTGTCAATCCTGGCTGACTTCTCAGCCTCTGTCAGTCTGAAGTGAATACCACCATGCAAGGCTTGTCAAGTCTCTCCTGCTTCCAGAGTACAAACAGAGGCATTCTTATTCCACAGCCATGGAGCTGAGGGAAATCAAGTGTAGTCTCCAATAACTGTAAATAGGATATAAATACCCATTATGATACCAGTCTGCTATAATGCTTGTTTGTAAAACTTAAAGTTTTTTCCTATAAAGGTGAGAAAAGACTGCTGCTTTAGATATTTGTCCATCAGGGCTATGAAGTGTGGTGGTTCTGTAGCTCCTTCTTGAGGGCTACAAGTGGCTGTGACTGGGCAGGGAAACATGCTGCCACGCTGTGCGTCCACAAAGGGGCACGCGTGAGCTGCTGTGTTCTGAGAAGACCCTGCTCGCCTTGCAGGAGAGGCCTTGTGTCTGCTTGGCCAGAGGGCTTGTGCATCCTCCATCTTCAAAGGACTTCCCTAAATGTGTTCTATCAGTGAGCTCTGCTCTGTCAGATTTAAAATGGCAGGTCAAGACTTGCTGGGCTTCCCTGTGTGGTCACATTACAGGGCTGCCTGTATACGTGTGGAGGTGCATTCAAGAAGCTGGGCTTGGTCAGATGGTGCCCCTGGGAAACAGCAAATGCTATTAGTACATGAGCTTGTGGGGTGTCTGCTTGCATAAAGAGAGCTGGAAACAAGCAGCTTTGGAGTGAAACGAGGGCTGGGAAACAGCAGTGGAAAATGTATGCTGTTTCTGCTTGGGCTATCTAATCCACCACTCCCTTTTCTTCAGGGATGGAGACCATTATGATGCTCTAAGAGACTGCTTGAAGGCCATATCCTTGAATCCATGCCACCTGAAGGCCCATTTCCGTCTTGCCCGCTGTCTCTTTGAACTCAAGTACGTGGCAGAAGCACTGGAGTGTCTGGATGACTTTAAAGGGAAGTTCCCAGAACAGGCACATAGCAGTGCCTGCGATGCACTAGACAGAGACATAAATGCAGCCCTCTTCTCCAAGAGTGATAATGGTGAGTGCCAGTGTTTAGTGTGGTTCTTCAAGGTGATACTAAAATCTAATGATCGGACAAGGAATTTTCTCCTTAAACTGCCCCTCTGAAGTAAAGCTCTAACTTCTGAGAGAGATTGATGGTTACTGTGCACAAAAACTGGCCTAGGCATGTTCTTTGCTTGTGCCTAGTCCTTGTTTGCTCTTGAGCAAGAGTATGATAAAAGGAGTCTGGGGTACCCAGGAGATAACCTGGAAGGAAGCTTGTGCTTCTGAGCCCTGCTCCCTACTGGAATTGTCCTTAACTCTTCTCTAAAGCTGTTGGGGTCTCCTAGAGCGCTTTCTGTTTGCTGAGAACATGTTCCTCTCCAAATTGTGATGAGGGAAATCTGTTGTCTTTCCAGCCGAAGACAAGAAAGGGGGTGGCCCCATCCGGCTGCGAGCCACAGGCCGCAAGGATTCCATCTCAGAGGATGAGATGGTGCTGAGGGAGCGCAGCTACGACTACAAATTCAGATATTGTGGCCACTGTAACACTACTACAGACATCAAAGAGGCCAATTTCTTTGGCAGGTATGTTGGCAGAGCGTAATAGGGATGCAGGACAGGAGTGTGAGCAGCAGCAGAATGCTCTCTTTCGTCGGATAAAGCCTCATGCGTAGCCCCATGTGACTGTTCATAAAATGACGCTGACACTGGTTTGCAGGGTTGAAAAAGATGACAGAAACTCTCCTCCTTGTGTGGCTGCATGAATAGCTGGTTCAGTAGCAGATCCACAGAGGACCTGATTGGGCTAGCATTTCAGAAAAGCCATTTGGGATTGAAAACATGAATCCTGGGGATGGAGGGAGCCAACACAGAAAGCTTTATCTGGATCCATAAGCGTGAGGGGTGGCAGCCTACTGATTATAGAAGCCAACCGAGATTCTCATGTCTGCTAGAGACTAGCTTTGGCTCTGAGCTGTGATCTCCAGTCTCTGCTCCTCTTACCCTAGCAATGCACAGTACATAGTCAGTGGGTCAGATGACGGCTCCTTCTTCATCTGGGAGAAAGAAACCACCAACCTTGTTAGAGTGCTGCAGGGAGACGAGTCGATTGTGAATTGTCTCCAGCCTCATCCCAGTTACTGCTTCCTGGCTACCAGCGGCATTGACCCAGTTGTACGACTGTGGAATCCTAGGCCAGAGGTAAGAGCCACAGTAAAAGACAGTCTTGTCGTGAGGTGTAACACATGCTGGTTTTTCCTATTGGGATCTCTTGAGAGTTGCAGCAGCAGTAACAGCCCCTCTTTGGTCCTAGCACTGCCTTGCTGAGTCCTCTCCCTTCTTGTCTTGCAGAGCGAAACCCTTAATGGGCGTGTGGTAGTAGACATGGAAGGTGCTTCCCAAGCTAACCAGAGACGAATGAATGCAGACCCACTGGAGGTGATGTTGCTGAACATGGGGTACCGGATTACAGGACTGACCAGTGGTGGGGCTGGAGGCTCAGATGATGAAGACAGCTCGGAGGGGCAAGTCCAGTGCCGGCCCAGCTAAAACAGAACTGCCTCTCCTTCCTCTAATTGTTTGGCTGGAAGGGAACCTGGTTTCCTTGGTCCTGAACTTTCTCTGATGAATGACTGCACTGTTTCGCACTATGCACAGAGTAGGACAAGCTGGCAGGGGCAGGAGCGGCCGTCTCTTTAAAACATCGTCACCACCTCCTCCTTCTCCCGTCACGCTTCTGAGCAGCATGTCAGCGCAGTCCGAGGTTTGCCTTTAGTGGAATTTAGTCCCAACAGGGGTCTTTGAGTTGTCTATAAGCAGTGTAAGCTGGTGAATTTTTTTCCAGAGCTGCTGTATGATCTGGTATAGGGGGATGTTGCCTGCATTCATGCATTTGGAGAGGGGATGTTAAATTCCTGAATAAAATACAAACCTAGGGCAGGGGTTATGGAGTGAATTTACTGCAGTG
The DNA here is from genome assembly GCA_035590195.1 of Aviceda cuculoides. NCBI lineage: Eukaryota > Metazoa > Chordata > Aves > Accipitriformes > Accipitridae > Aviceda > Aviceda cuculoides. The sequence goes on from JAVJGG010000021.1 coordinate 4,558,351, forward strand.
ATCTTGGTCTTGAAAGCTTGACTCTGCTTTTGTGCAGAGTCTGTCTGTCTAGAGGCCCCTGGTTTAGGGTTTTTGGCCGTGAAACACCTGTTTTGTCCCATAACATCTTTCTTCTGGCTTCCATCTCTAACACGTTGTCACCAGATGTAGCTGTGTTGTATTAAGGACTGGATATTGCCTGTCTTGTCCCTGGGCATCTGTCTTAGTTGATCAATCAGTGAAGGCACTGAGTATGTGCAGCTCAACAGGGCAGGATGTGCTTGCCCAGCTCTGATACTTTCTTCTGTGGTCTGTGAACCCATGGAGAAAGGTGACAGCAACGGGAGCAGGTTTGATCAGAGTCCTAGGGCTCACGTAGCTAAAGCTACTGAGGAAAGGGGCTGGTAACAGCACTCTTCCAGAGCTTCTCTCTCCATTTCCCAAAATGTGTGTAGCTGTATTCACCTTCTGCTCTCTAAGTCCCCTGTGTTGGAGCTGAGAATGTTGCCACCATGTATAGGTTGCAACTAAAGTTTTGAGCTTTTAGGAAGCAGCATTTTTGTGCAGTCAGCTGCTCTGTCTTGGCCAAGGTGGGCCTTCTTTGCCTCATTGTTGGTATAACATCTGATGGATTCGTGGTCCTCTCAGGAACCCTCGTTCCTCTTCCTGCTCTCCACACACTGACTCTGGCTGCAAAGCCCAGAGTACACCTAGAAATGCAGCACTGTACTTCCATCCCTTCCCCTCTCATGTAACATGCAGCCCTGTTTTTCCCTCTTGCAGTTGCCAAATGCTAAATATCAAATAGATCTTACACAGCTGTGCTACAACCGAATCTGAAGAGGTTGTTTTTTCTAGGACTATCAACTAAGACCAAAGAGCCCCTGGAGATCCTAACTGCTCTGCGCTGTCTCGTATCTCTTACTGCTGAAGGTCTGAACATGCTAGCCTTGGTCCCAGGGGTGTGAGATGTGTGTCTGGGAGCGTGTGCGCATGTGTGTATGCTGCATTAGGGCTGTTCTTCCATGTGGTGCAATCCCTGGTCTTCCTGTTCCTGCTGTGGAAAGATGAGAGGCCTCCTTTTCCTTCTCTGGCTGCTTCTGGCTGCCAGGCATTGATGAGAGAGACTGTGCAGTGCTGGCTGATCAAGGTAACTGGCTTCCTCTCCCTTCCAGAACTATCTTTATGAGATGAGTGAGCCTTGTGCAGGAGGGAGAGAGGTCACAGTCTCGTAGCTGGCAGCATCTCTCCAAGGACACTGTTCCCTACATAGAGAGATCCCCCACGCCCGCCTTGTAATCGCAGTGGAGCTAACTGGGACCTGATCTCTGCCCCTCAAAGATGTCCATCTGCTCTTTCACGTGTGGGTGAAACTGAGCCTTAGTGAACCCTGGTCTTGTGGGAGCATGCCCCTCACTGCCCAGAAACGACTGGCTACCCTTGTGCTCTGCTGAGCTGTGATGGGAGACTTGCGCTCCATCTTCTGCTGAAGTAGAGCTCTCCTGGGAGAGAGAGAGGAGGGATAGTCCCTTGGCTGCTGAGGGCACGTTTGCTTGTTCTCACGCAGTACCAGCGCATTAGTTGTGACTGCTTGCTCAGTTTACCTGTTTGGTTGTGTACAAGCTCCCACACCCCAGGTGTACCCCAAAACTCAATGCTCTTCAAAACCCAGAGACAGCAGAAAATTGTTGTCAATTGGGTGGGATTTTGAAATGGTGTGGCCTTTTTTTTTATTTTTTTTTTTTCCTTAAGGCTTTCCTACTAGACGCATCCTCTTTTTTTTCTCTCTTCTCCTCCCACTCAAACTTTTTTTTTTCAGCTTTCAGTAGACAATGTCTGTAGACTTTGATTTTTAAACTGGGAGGCTGAGATAGAAAGCTCTGAAGAGAACAGACCTCTCCCTCCCCATTCACCTTTTGCTGTGGCAGCTATTTTTTGTTGTTTTTACCCTTGTGAGACAGTGCAGCTCTTTTACCTGCCAGTCGTAGTGTGAAAGCTACAAGATTCCCTGCCTCTGCAGTGGATTGCTTTTTTTAATGGCTGCTTTGGTTAAAAAAGATAAATAATATTGGGAGAGAAGGAGAGAGAAAAATCTTTCGGCTTCTAGCCCCTTTTCCCCTTGTCGTGGGCAGATTACCTGCTTTGTGGCTTGTTAATGAGGAATTTGTATTTATTGGTGAAGGAAGAAACATGCCGGGGAAGTAGGGAAAAGATGTTGCTTTATTGACCTCTGCTGTTTACTTCAACCCCCTCTTTGGGAAAGCTTCTTCCTGCTCTTTCTGGTTAACTCTTTCTAGGCTGGGATATGCAGGGATGCCTCTTCTATTTTTGTATTCTAGTAATGGGCTCTCTGTTAGGAGACTCTAGGATTCTCTTAGTGTTGCAGTGATCATTACTTCTCGCTTTTTCAAGTACTAAAGATGATCATCTTGTAAACTTTGCCCCTGCAGTTGTAGAGGTAACACACAAGCCTTACTGCCCTCATTAGAAGGAGCAGAAAACTTGTTTCTCTGGTCCCTGGAAGAGAAAGGGTTAAGCAATTAAACAGTTCTTTGTTCTAGTTCTTTCTTGGTGTCATTTTGTTTGGGGGATTGTTCTGGCTTTGTTCAACCTTTCTCCTCTATGGAGGTGGACAGGCGTGGGTGGGGGGGTGGCCTGGTTGGGCTGGATGTTGTCTATTCAACAGTGCTGCTTCTTGGAGAATAGAAGCCCCAGTAAACTTGAGTGGGAAGGGAGCTGGGGAGCCCAAAACATGGCTTGTAAGCTGTGGTGGTTACTGAGTTAGTGCTGATGTTAGTTTATGCAGGTGTGGGAGCTCAGATCTATCAGTGGACCAAGGGCCGGGGCTGTGTTTGGGAGCAGAGTCCGCCTCTGGCTTGGTTTAGAGCTAAAGCTGCAAATGTTGGAGTGAGGATGAGAACAGCTACCTGGGGCTTGCTGGAGAAGAGAGAAGTGATGCACACGTCTTACAGAAAGATGAAAGGTGCTGTAATGGAGTTAGTTTCTCTGAATGATGTGGGTGGGGGGTAAAATTGATAAAATCCTCATTGAGCCCCTGCTGAACGCAAGGGTTAGAGGTGAGTGAGGGGGAGGCAAAAAGCTGTGTGGGGAAAATTAACCCATACTTGCCTTTTAGCTCTTCTTAAACAGTAAATAGCCTCTTGCCCTGAGAAGCAGAGCCCTGGTGGCTTAGGCTGTGGGGCAGACCCAAGGTCACCTGCCTGAGTCACCATGTTACTGCCTGATCTTCTTAGACCTTTCTGCTGTCAGAAACAGTGCACTTACTGCCTTAAAGTGTCTTGCACTCAGCGTGGTGTGTTGGACATCAACATTTAGACCCAGAAATGATCCCTTGCTAAAGGATATCACAAATTCACTTTCTTCTCTGGGCAGCAAAACCTTCCAAATACTTTCCTGCCCTCCAAGCTGCAGAATGCCAGGCCTTAAGTAAGAGTTAGAAAACCAGTCTGCTATTTTCAGAATCCATTTGAACTCTTCTCTTAAAAATTCCCATTGGATACCTTTCAGCTGAAGGCCTTTTGAGGCCTCTTCGTTTCAAATCCTGTCTGATACAAATTATTGCTTTAAAAGACAGCTCTGCTCTAACAAAGCAATGCGCATCCACAGCTGGAATTGGCAATCAACTAATTAGGTCAGATCTTGGACTGAATGGTTGGACAAAGAGGAAGCATGGAAGGGAAAGCTGAGTGGTTGAATCGTGGGTGGAAATGGCTAGAAGGACCCAGGAAACGAGTTTTATTTGTAATTTGGATAAGGAAATTGGGTTGAGGAGGAAGAGGAGCGATATGCTCTGGGATGTGGGGCGAAGAACAATCACAGCCCTACTGATGAGTTCACTTTTCTCAGATGTCACAGTGCCAGGAACAAGCCTGCAAAGGGCTCAAGATGGCTGCTGTCTCTGAGCAAAATGGGAGCAGGATGTCAGAAAACTGCCTGCTGTTGTTGCAGTGAGGAATTCAGTCCTCTGCCTGTTACGCTTCTCGTAGCTTGTTCAGGCCTTGCTGCTGCAGGAGATGAGACTGATCGGGCCCCCCACGGGGGCTGGCAAGGAGAGATGGTGGGCCTTTTTGTGGATTTCATAACTGAGAAATCATTGTGACCTGCACTTGGCTCTTTGAGTGCTTCCACCTTGTGCCCCTTGTCCCTGAGAAACTGGTGGCTTTTCCTTTAAACATAAAAGTTGCCCTGTGGGTTGGCTGTGTCAGTTGGAGAGGGAGAGAGGAGGAAATGCAGCTTTCAAGTGACAGGGAAGCAGAAAAGACCTGAAGGTTAAAGCTGAGGGGTGAGATGGCTTAGGGGCATTGCTTTTGGGGTGGGTGGCTGAGCCTGCGTATGTTCTTTCGCTTGTGAGTAGCACCATCATCAATACAGATGAGAGTGACGTTTCTGGTTCACGCTGAGCGATTAGAGGCTGTCAGATTGCAGCAGGCACAGACCACAGGAAAGGAACAACAAAAACGTAAAGCAACCCACCCCAGCATCACCTCCAGGGCGGGGGAAGGACGCCTTGGTGTCCTCCATCAGCCTGTGCCTTGGTGACATTTTAAATAGACTCCTGCACGCGGTGTTGCCTGCTGCTGCCTCGGTTGTCAATGTCAGAAGGGGGAGGGGATCTCTTCCTTGAGTGGTTTGGTCCTGGCAGTCCCTGTAATGTTTGAGCTGTCACAACAGGGAAGGTTCCCAAGGAAGCCGCTTTACTGAACAAGAGCTGGCTGGGTGCCTGCTTCTTTCAGGCTCAGAGATGAGCCGGGGTAGAAAGGGGAGGTAACCAAATCCCTTCCAGGCCGAGCTCCAGCTATAGCCATGGTGGCGTGTGCTTGGACAAACCGGTGTGCGGTCTGGGCTACTTCTTCCCGGAGTGGACAGGCTCTCCTCTCGGAAGGGCTCTGTGTCTCCGGGGTGAGAGTGATGCATTGGCACCTGCAGTGAGTAGGCAAAGATCGTTGTCCTGAGGACTTTTTGGGCCGATGGGAAGTAGAGCTGCTTCCTTGCTGACAACAGGAGAGAGGAGTCATCAATGGCAAGTCACTGGCACAAGTGGGAGTGAAACCTTTTGTTTCTTGTCAAATGAGAGATTGCAAAAACAACGATGGCAGGATTCCTGCTCTGTACATCGATCCAGTCTTGTAGTTAGGCAAGATAGCTGCAATAAAAAGCCCAGCCTTTAATTTTATGCATGGAGAACTTCTTACCTGCTCTCCCCTCCCGGTCTGTGTTGTGTCTCCCCCCCCCTCCCCAGTTTCTTTTCCAACTGCAGCTATTTTTCCCTGCTGACTTCAGGTGTTTTGTATTCTGCTTAGATCAATAGCAGTAGAACAGCAGCAGCTTTCCAGTTGTCACTAGGAAGACCCTGCTGTCAGCTACAGCTCACCCGTTTTCTGCCAGTGCGGTATTGGGGATGGAGAGCCCTTCCGCTTGCCTGACAAACACAAAAGAAAGCTGTGCAGTACAGGAGTGCTGTATTGATTTTTTTTTTTTTTTTAAATTTTTTCTTTTTTAAATCCAGCCTGGGGAAAACGGTTTTCTTCCCGTGCTCCAGCAGCTGGTTTGCCTTCCTGCACTTAGTTTAAGAGGGAATAAACTGGGCTGTCTGAAATACCCCCTGCCCATGTGGAAGGGGAGGGTGTGAGGCGGCACTGCAGGGAGATGCGTCCTGCTGAGGCTGTCGGTGTCATCCTTGCTGCGTGGCTTTGCCAAGGGAGCTGGTCCCTGGTGATACGCTGCTTAGCAGCCTCCGAGACACAAGCAGGAAGAGCAAATCCATTGCCTAATCCGACAAATGCGCCAGGACCACATTAGCTGATGCGAACATTGGCCCCCATTCATAGATTTTTTTTTTTAACAATCTCTGATACGTTAGCCTGGAGCAAATCAATGCAAGTATTTTTCTTCATTGAACAAAGTGTTCCCTGAAACACATACAACCTTTGTGTGCATCTTCCATCCAAAGTGCCAAAATAGGAAGTGTCTGTTGGAAACCAAAGCACCAGGCATGGCTTTGCTCTTAAGGGTATCTATATTTCCTCGGCTTTCTCTCTTTTATAACTGGACTATTTTGTGAATTCCCTCACCATCAGATTCCGAGGAGCATGATCTCAGGCTCTTGATCAACTCTTGACGCAGTGACAGGTCACGCTGAGACGATGCCCACGCTACAGCTTGATGTGAGCTGCTCTGCGTGAGCACCTCAGTTGATGGCTCTGCTGCCATCCAGATGCCTCTGAGGCAGCCCTCCTTCTTGGAGGGGCTGTCCTAAAACATGGTCTAGACTAGGAAATAAGGTGGGATGTTAGATGATCTATTGAGGGCTTGGTAGAGGCGAGGAAATGTAGTCTTCAGTGCATTACTAAGCTAGTTGTGTTGAAGCCTGAGTACTCATATGACAAGTTAGCGTGTATTGAGGGCGGGTAGGCCACCTCCGCACTAGACTGTTAGCCAATGCTTTCTACTGCCGTACTGGCAACTCCCAACTGGTGTCCCCTCTGACGTGCCTCTGCTGTCGGTAGAGGTTACAGATCTCCTGGGCTTTAAAGCTGGAAGCTTCACTAGTCTAAAATTCAGTGAGCGTGTTAAGTGCTGTTCTGTCCCCAGAACAGAGAATACATTGATAAATGTGGAAGGCTGGGCTCAGCTTAATTATTGAGCAGTCAGGTAATGGAAAGCAGAATGCATAGAGATAAGTCTTTGATGAAGGAGAGAAATTTCAGTAAGAAGTGGAGCCGTTACGTGGAAGCTGTAGGTTTGTGACTACCACTGGAAAAATGGCTCTTGCCATTAACAGGGTTTGCTAATAACAAAAGCCAGCACCTTCTGTGAGCAGAGCGCTTGGATCTGCATTGCCTCTGCTCTGTGTGAGGAGGAACCCAACCATGTGCAGGAAGGGGCCAAGACTGTTTTAGTAGCAAAACCCCTTGGCATCCTGCTGTGTAATGCCACAAACTGTGCTGGAGAGCTCTGGTAACTACGGGCCTTGAAGGGAAACACAGCTCAAGGTCTCTGTGTGAGGAGGAAAGGAGCAGCTTCCACGGAAAGCATGAAAGGATGCAAAGAAGAGAGTGGGGGCTGGCTGCTCGGCAGCTCTCCTGCACCTGCTGGGCTGAACATCCCCATCCTGGGTCTGCTGGGCTGGGGCAAGTGATGTCCTCCCTGTTCTTCCCACTAGTTCAGTGAGTTGTCACTCTGTATTTTGCCGAGTGTGTTGTGGTGGGTGGAAATCTGGAATAAACATATTTCTTCTTCATCTTTCTCGTGTAGTTTGAATTAAACTTCCTAATAAAGCAATTGTTATTTTTCTAATCCGCTTCTCCATTTGTAAATGCTGTTCCTCCCCTTGCAGTACCTGGACAGCCTCCTCTCGGAGGGGAGGCTGGGTCTGATGCTTATTTCTGCTTTTGCACTTCTACCTGGCACCTCCGGGGGCCTGACTCTTCCAGCTTCTGGTCTTTGGAAGGGCAACAGGGAGAAGTTTGCTGCCGAGGTCTGTGTGGTGGATCTGCACTAGGTAGGTGTGAGGGGTGAAGGTACCTGCCTGGAAGAGCTTCGCTGGAGCAGAAGGCCCTGCCGTGAAACAAACCCAGGCCCTTCAGCACCGCACGAAGCCGCTGAAGTACTGGGGGGGTGGGGGGCGCGAAGCTTCGGCTCTCCGTGGTTGTGGAGACCAGCGAGCCAACGCTTCGTCAAGCAGCACCTGCGGGGCTGTGGGCTCTCCGCCCGGGCTGGCCGGTCAGGTGGGTGAGCCCCGGGGCCCTTCCAGCCCGGATTCCCCCTCCCCAAAACGGGGAGGGCCCGGGGGAGGGAGCGCTGGGCCCGCCAGGCCGTGAGGGAGCCTGCTCGCTCCCGCTTCCTGGTTACCGGCCGTGCCCGGAAGCGGGCGCGGTCTCCAGGAAGTGACGCAAACGCGGCCGGCAAGGGGGGCGGGCCCCGGTGATGGCGGAAGCGGAGGCCAAGATGAAGCAGTTCAATGGCGGTGGGGCCGGGCTGGACGCCGAGCGCGGCCGTTTCCCTTACTGCGTGGTGTGGACTCCTATCCCCGTCCTGACGTGAGTGCTGGGGCCCTGCGCTCCCGGCCGACCCCGGGGGCGGGCAGCCCGGCTGAGGCCTGGGCCCGCGCCTCCCAACCGGGGAAGGGCCCGGGCCGGGGCATCCCTTGCCTCTCCCGGCTGCGGCTGCCCGGTCCGCTTCGGCGTGCCCGGGTGCTCAGCCAGCTGCGGAGCTGGCAGGGAGCCCGGCCTGCCTTGGGGCAGGCAGACCAGGGTAACTGGCTGCCTGGCCTGCTCCGGGGTGGCCCCGCTTCGGGGTGCTCGGCCTGCTTTGGGGTGACTGGGTGGCAGGCTGCTTCGGGGCCCGCGTAGGATTCTGTCCTTGGGGTAGGGCTCTCCTCTCCCCGCAGCGAGGGCGTGTGTGGGGAAAGCTTTGCGGTGAGCGGGCTTGTCTCTGCAGGAGCGGGAGTGGAGGGGATCCAGTGAAATGTGGGAAGGCTTTCATGTTTTCGGAGCAAAGGTTTGGCTCCGGGGATCTTAGACCACCTTATGCCTTGAGGAGAGCCCCTGCGCTTCACTTTTAATGAGTTAGAAGTGGATTTGCTTTCCCAGCCTTGTCAGCCAAGTGTAAGCAGGCTCTAAGGAGAACTTCTGAGTTTTACTCTGGTCGTGGGAAAATGAAAAGCTGTAAAATGTGGCTTTGGGGGTAGTCTGGGAACAGAAAGGCTTATTTTTATGCCTTCCTCTTCCCCTCCGGTTCAAATCAGGTGGTAATGTTTACTGAGCTAGAGCTGAAAGTCAGGTAGAAGATGTGGTATGGTCCGTGCCAGGATTGGGAATGGCACTGCAACTCTCTTCGGTGAGGAGAAGCTGTAACTTTGCTGTTGCTGTTTTGCATACAGCTACAAACTAGCTTTGTTTTTTACCTCTTTTCTTTTTTGATTGTTTAAAATTCCCATCTTAGTCTTTTCCTGGAGGATTTTCCAAAGGTTTTAACCTTATCTCCCACTGGGACTGGTGAAGAGAACTGTCCGGCTGCCAAAGTCACTAGGCATCCGTATTTCTTGTGGGTTCATTCCCTGATGAACAGTGGCATCTTCCTGTTGATTTTGTTTTGCAGCAGAAATTTCAGTGGTGGTGTTTGGCAAAATCTCTCATTAGACTGCATAATAGCTCCGTTTTCTTTCTCTGACATTTCTTGTCATCCTTGGATTTGGAGGCTTGAAAGCTAGTCAGTGCTGAGAGGAGAATTAAAAAAAGGAAGAACTATATAGACCTTTGAAGGTGGCAATGCTGTGACAGTGTTATATTCAGCCGTACCATCTGGCTGATATAACATTGCACAGATAGCCAAACTGTCTGGCTGCTTTCCTTCGCACCAGATAGGAACATGCAGAGGGTAAGTGATGCAAGTGCAGAACATGAAACTTCGCAGAGTCCTTTCTCTGTCGTAGGCTTCTGTTATCAACAGGAGCTATATGATCATTATAACCTCAGCTGCGCTTGTCGGCATGTATGGCTTTTTGTTCCTCATAACATCCAACTGCCTCATTCCCTTTTTATTTTTTTAGTTTTAGGGTCTCTCTGATTGAGCCATGACTTGTGAATCTGTTGCTCTTTAGTCCTGCTGTAATCTCTTCTGAAATATTAGTCACTGTGCGCAGTCCCTCAGGAGAGAGGTCAGCAAATCTGAGAATGCCAGAGGATGTGGGAGGGAGCTGTAACTTGGCCTGAAGTATTTACTTCTAAGTGATGATGATGGAAGGGGGTTGGGATATAGATCTGCTTCTCCCCAGGCCATAAATATCTAACGGGGAGGAGAAGGTCTTTGAAACAGTGGGATTGTTCAGGGGAGGGAATGTTCCTCCTGGAGCCAGGAGCCCCGTTTTCTGTCTGGGGTGCTTAAATCTAGTTTGCTGTGAAAAGCTGTAGCGTGGATGGGAAGATGGGCAGGGTGACCTTATTTTCAGTTCTTGAAGTGGAAAGTCCAGTTTTATCTCAAGTTAGTTTCTCCTGGATCTAACATTTTTACTTGGGTACACAAATGGGTTTGTTCTGCGAGACCGTGGCTTGCCCTTCCCTGGCCAGGGAGGTGTGTAGTGCAGGCCTTTGGAGTCTTGCGCTCTCCATAACTGTTGCTACTCACGCTACAGTCGTGGAGCCTGACTCCCCCACAGACGAGCTGACTCTAGATCTGCTTGTCAGCACAGCCTTGGGTATTCCCTGTGTGTTTTTCTTTTGCTTGTACCTCTTCTTCATCCTTATGGGTCTTTGCCTGGCTTTGGCTCGCCCGCTTTCATCTCTCAGCTGCGTATAACATGTTAACTGCGCCTCTCTATCCCATGCTATGCAGCTGGTTGCACGGCCGCTCCAGCAATCTCCTGGCAGTGTGTTGCACGCACTCGGTATGATCAGGGGGCCAAATATCTCAGCCTGACGGTTTGCTCGTTGCCTTGGTAGATGGCTCTTCCCGATCATTGGCCACATGGGTATCTGCACGTCGACTGGAGTCATTCGGGACTTCGCAGGGCCGTACTTTGTCTCAGTAAGTAGACGATGGATCCAGGTGCTTAAACAGAATCTGTGCTTGGTCTGCTTCTCACCTTTGCTGGTGACTTTTGAACCATCCCCTGTCTTTTACAGCTCAAAGTTCTGCAAAGTAATGGCTTTAGATGTTTCTGAAGATCATGGATCTTTGCTATTACTCTATGGGCTGCTGTCCAGTGGAGATCATTAGAGGGATATGATGGGTAGTGGCTAGTTTGGTTTGGTGAGCAGAAGGGAAAAAGTCCGTAGTAGTTCAGGTTCATAATTAGGAATTTTTGACCTAAATTCTCTTATAGTAGTCTAATTCTGAGTAGCAGAAGCTGCTTTCCAACTTCCTCAGCATGCTCGTTACTATCATGCTGCTTAGCATCAGGTATGTGCCAGTCTTCTAAACTGCTTTATAGTCCGCTGGATTTTGAAAGTAAGGGAGTTTTAATTATATTTTTAATACATCGGGACATTTACAACTTTGAGTTAACAAAGTCTTAACAGTTTAAAAAAAAAAAAAAAAAAAAAAGAGGGGGAACAAAGTACTTATACCATATAGCTAGATGATGTCACTGTGTATAGAGTATAAATATACTCATGCCCAGAACAGGACTATGAAAACAATTGAAATCTAAATCCAGACACACAAATAAGATTGGTGTCTCGAGACTGCTGAGGCAATGTGACAGTTTTATCACTAAGCAATCGCGGGCTGTGAGGCCTTCCAGCAAGAGGCATGTCATGAATATTGTGCGGGGTTATTCTCTTGAGACGTTTTTCCTTTTTTGTAGGAAGACAACATGGCATTTGGGAAGCCAGTGAAGTAAGTGCTCTTGTTAGTTTTTATTAAACTAACCAACTGACCTGCAGATGTCCTTTAATTCATGGAGACAGACATGCTATAATATTGCTTTTCTTGTTGTTCAGATGCCCTAATTCAAGTGGATGGCTACTGTGTCTCTGCTTTTCAAGAAACCACATTAAATTAAATCTTTTTAGAAGCGTGACAGCAATGTAATGGTATTAATAGCTAGAGCTGTATGGAGCCTTTATTGAAAAAAAAAAAAGAGAGAGAAAAGAAAAGGCTAAAACATTTTAAGATAACAACAAGTGTTCCAAGTAAATACTGCCTGCAATGTACTAATGAACTGTCATCACTCACATCCTGTTAATGATTTTCTAGGGGGATGAGGAGAGGTGCCTGGGTTTTGTGTATCTGTCAGATCAGGTTTACGTTTTGAATGGCCGAAGGTTCCATATCACAGGATGCGAAAGCAGTTCAGAGTTTTGTCTGTGCCCCTGAGGTCTGCAGTTTCTCTCTCTGGGGTGCTGTTGGGCTGAGGGTGCTGAGCAGTAGTTTCTGCTGCCCTCTGCAGCATACGCTTGTCTTGAAGAGCTCAGCTGTATGGACTCCACAGGCAGTGGATTTCTCCAAGTCTTTTAAGCATCTTCCTGCTGGGAAGAGCAAGAAGTTGTGAAGATGCAGCAGTAGTGCAAAGGGATCTGTTCTCATCCTTCTAGGTACTGGAAACTGGATCCAAGCAAAGTATACTCCACCGGTCCCAATGCTTGGGACACGGCTGTACACGATGCTTCGGAGGAGTACAAGCACCGAATGGTATGGCTCTGACACTGATGTCCTGTCTGGGTGTGGAGGAATATCTCCCCAGTGTTTGGGTCCTTGCTGCAGGCCTGGGACCTGTGGCTCTGCACTAGCTCAGGGTGCAGAACTGGGGAGCCTCAAGAACAGAATTTCTAATCCGGTGCCCCTTTTTCTGTTCCAGCACAACCTTTGCTGTGATAACTGCCATTCTCATGTGGCTCTGGCCTTAAACTTGATGAGATACGATAACAGCACCTCCTGGAACATGGTGAAACTCTGCTTCTTCTCACTCCTGTATGGGAAGTATGTAAGGTGAGGTGAGGAGCAGTCTAGATTCAGCAGGCAAAGGGGCTCTGTTTCTTTTGTTCTTCCTCACTCTCCAAAGCTTCAGGCTGTCCCACAGAGAAGAGAGAAACATCTCTCCCCCAGAACATGTGGGTGTATATTGCTGGTAGGTGGTACTGTCGCTGCCTGCTGCCTGTTCTTAGGAAAAGGACCAAGAGTGCTTGCTGGGTTGCACTAGATGCTGCTCCCAAAATACTGTATCTGGCATCTAGTTCAGGGTGCTTGGAATTTGGGAAATGCTAGCTAAAGCAAATCTCACTCTGTTGTCTTTTGGCTGGGTTAGGTCAGAACATAAGGTCACAGAATGGCTTGTCTCCAAGGATTACTGGTTTCTCTTCCCTCTTTTGAATCTTGTTTACATAAAAACTAGTCAGATTTTCAACTGCTGTGGAGCTTCCAACTTGAGTGGAGAGGGGAAACCCCGAGCTTTCCTTACTAGAAAGGGTGCTTAATCTCCATTTCAGCTCCTTGTGCCTGATGAGGAGATTCTGCGAGGACTGCCCTGCATAAAGCTTTTGAGTTGGTCCGCTTCAGTTGGGTCTTCCCTGTTCTGGAGAAGCTTCTCTACCAGCTTTTAGGCAAGTGTAGTCCCTGCTGTCTTAGTTAAATATGCCAGCAGTCTGAATAACAAGGCCTGTGGTAACGGGGTTTCATTTTTTGTGGTCTCCTGTCACCACTCCTGTCTGTTCAGGTGTGAAACGTGCTAGTCTTTGACCTGAATTTAAGCTGGAAGGATTGTCCAGCCCTGTTGTTCATGATATAGGTATTTGTGGACCTGATTTAGTCTTGATTTTTAACACTGACTGAATCTCCAAGATGTGATGTGTGGCAGTGTCAGCAATGGATGAGAAAGTCAGAAGGGCATCTGTCTCCCTCTGATTTCTCCAGTTATTCTCACATCCTTCTCTCCCTTTTGTCTTTCTCTGCTGATTTCTTACCTTTGAACCCTTCCCCTTTTTCCATTTTGCAGCATAGGGGGATTTGTGAAGACCTGGCTTCCCTTTGTCCTCTTCTTGGGGGTGATCGTGACCGTTGTTCTCACGCTTCATTTGCGGTGATGGCAGCTGTGAACTCCCTATTCCATGGGCACAGGAAGAAAGAAACTGTGACTGATCCAGCGAGATGGAGGCATGGGACTCTGGGAGGAGTTTTTCAGGGAAGGTGGCAGCTCCACTCCATTGTAACAGCTCGTCTTTGTTTCCTGGAACTGGCTTCTCCTTCTGTTTTTGTTCTGTCGATGGTGTCTCCCAGTGTCAGGGGTTCTGAAGACTCCTACTCTCTCCTTGAATATGCTCTCTTTCCACAATTTGGTAGGTAGAAATGCAATCAGGAAAGGAGAGGCATGGGCACCTTTGCTTTCAGTGCCAAGTAAAGCTGCAAGGTAAAACCTATCTCCTGGTTCAGGAGCACAAGCAGATACACCTTGTAAGGTTCTCTCTGATCACCTGGTTTCTTCCTCTTGGCAGACTTCATCAGATGCTTCCTCAGATTTCTGGAGTCTCCAAGAAGGAGACGTTTCACTGTTGCATGACTCTCCTGTAGCACATGTTTCAAAGTGGAGGTGTGGGGTTCCTCCTGAGGGCGTAGAGTGCCACAGCACTCACTGATGGTCTCCTCAGTAGTGGCAGAAAGGTGTTGACGGTGGGACACACCTCTGAGGACACATGCAGAGGAATGCTCTGTGGCAGGGCAAATTCATCTGGTCCTGCTGGTGAGCCCAGAGAGGCAGGAAAGTTGATCGACTGGCTTGGGTATGGCTCATGGCAGTCTGCGCACTTTCAATAGCCTGTTGCACAGTTGGGAGTCTACTGCTAAGTTCCTTTTAGCTTGTGCCAGAGAAAACATAGCTTCCCTCCTTCTCCCTGTGCTCTGAATATCTAAAATTGTCATTACACTTCTCGTGAGCCACTTACTTTCCTTTGATCCCTAGTACTTTGTGTGTCGCAGTCTACCTGAGCTTGCAGAGGTGCCGGTAGGAGCAGGTACATGTTTCTGGGGCAGAATGCGTAGCGTAGGGTTTTGAAAGCATCCATGAGAGCAGCACCTGAGACCTGAGCTTAGTGGGGCCATCAGAGATTAAAAGAAAAGGTGAAGGGACTGGAAAGCATCCATGTTCTGGTTGGGCTTTGCAGCAGCAAACTGGGGCATTGGCTTTCTTGTGACTGGTTCCTGGATGCTGAACGAGAAGGTCTGTTTACCTCCTTGGCATGCTTTGAAGAGCACATCTGGGTAAAAATGCTTTGCAGGACTGGCTTTGATGTGAAAAATGCTGGTCTGGCAGCGTTGTGGGGCTGATGGCCCTTTTGAGCCCTGAATGGGGCGGGGTGGATAGTAGAGGGATAGATTGTTCTTGAGTGCTAGGCAGGAAGTGAATTTGGACGTGATCCAGAGCCTCTTCCAGGGGAAGAGGTCCAGGTCTGTGTTTGCTGAGGCTCTGGCCTGCAGATGCTGCTTTCTGTGGACTCTGAGCCAGGTGGCGTTTTTAAAAAAAAAGTGTGGCTGAAGGGTTATGTGCAGTTGAGCAGGTCCCCTCTGACTGCAGAGAAAGGAGAATAGCTTTTTCACTCCAAAAGGCCAGCTCTTTACTCCACTACCTGATGGATTTCAACCTCGAGCAGTGCTCATGGCCAGCAAGAAAGCTCTTCTCCACTGCCTGCCATTTCTGTGGCTTCCTCTGACTGGGAAGCCCATTTGCCGTCACCCTGCTGGCCCTCAGACCCGTCCCTGTGTGCCTACTCATCTGCTTCCATCTCCCCAATTCCTCTAGCCATATGGGAAGTTTTGGGACTTCTCTTGGGCTTCTCAATTTCTGCATTTCCTCATTTTCCTCAGTCACTTTTAAGTAGTCCCTTTAACCTCTCCCTTCTCCCTAGCACCCAGTTGTCTCTCTCTCATCTAGTGCTGGCCTTTCTGGGCTGGGTGGAGGTGGCAGACCTCAGCACCCTTCCCGGTCTACCTGGGACTAAAATAGTCGTCGGTGTCTGCTCTGTACAGTCATTTCAAGCCTATGTGGAGAGCGAGCTGGAGGGTGCTGGGCCTGGAGCTGATTAGAAAGCCAAGATCTTGATCAAGGAGAACGTTATGATGAAAGGATGGTGTCTTACCGAGCTACCCTGTGTCGCTGTGGTTTCCACCCAGCTGGCTAATGTGCCCTAGGACAAGCCAGTTGAACAGGAGAAATTAGTTCTCTGCCTCTGTTTTTAATTTAAGTATGATTTCTCAGAGTGACCTGCCAAGGATGTGCTCGGAGTCCCTGGCCCCAGGGCTGAAGCCAAACCTGTCTTACGCAGTAGCAATAACCTAGAGACTCTTACGCCTGTCTCACACGTTGATTCAGTGTTTTATAGATAAGCTATACAAGCATTGCCAAAGCTGAGACTTTGAGTTGTTGGGAGAGACCGGGAGTGGGGCTGCTGGCCACCGTCCCCGCTCCTGGGACTTCTGAAAACAGGTTGAGTGCCATTCCCCACTGGAAAATCCTTGTCGTTTGCTCCTAATGCTTTTTACCAGATTTGGGTTTCGAATGGAGACTTATCGAGCAGCAACAAATGGACCTCGTAGTGAGTTGGAATGCTGGCTGCCGGGAAAGGAGGGCAGTGCTTTGCCCAAGTCCTAGCCAAACAGCCGATCCACTTCCACTGACGGAGACGGAGGATGGCTCTGGGCATCCAGAGGAAATGTGGCTAACGGGAGGGCAAGGCCCGAAGCTGAGGTACTGCAGAGCCAGCCCGTGCATCCGTGCTGGACACGCAAAGCTGTCTGTACTCGCACAATGAAGGATGGGCCCGCAGAGGTCGGATGCTGGGGGAGGCAGGTGGGCTGGTCGGATTTATGGTTTTCCTATGCTGCAGTAGTGTCAGCCCAGTGCTGCGGGAGCGTGGAGAAATGCTGGCGGTGCTCGGCATGGCTGCCCAGCAGCTCCGCAGCCAGCGGCTGCGGTTGTGCAGAGAGTGGGCTGCTTCCTCTTGGCGTGGGAGGTGGCAGAAGAGGTGGGTGGGTAAGGAATGACCTCTCCTTGCAGCTTTCTTCATCTCACTACTGGTGTCTTCACAGCACCCCCTTCGACTAGCCACATTAAAGGTTCACCCTGTCCTTCACCTTCCAGATGCCAGTTTTGTGCTCCCCTCCTTTCCCCTTTGCACACGCTTGTGCTGCAGAGCTCCGTGGCTTTGCCGTTGCTCTCCAGCGAGGGCGAGCCCTCCGTACCCTCATCCTTTGTTCTCTTTATCTCTGTGGGGCACTGGATTACTTTGTAAATATTTAAACTCTGCTTCTGTGGTTTCATAATCCTGACAGTAGGGGAAATAAACTTATTTCTGTGGATGTCTCCAAGTGCTGCATCTCTTATAGTCAAGACTCCTTCCTTCTTCCAGCCGGGAGCGGGGTTGGTATTCCCCCCTGCCTGGCTGAGCTCTGGCCTCTCTCCTGGCCCAAGGCAGCGTGTCTGGCTGCTTGCAGGAGCCAGGCCCTGAAGCTCCCATGCCTTTTACTTTATGAATTTGCCCTTTGCTCTGCTCCAGGGCAAAACTCACAGCCGTGTTTTCAGACCTGCTGTCGGGAAGGGGAGTTTGGGGGTAGGAGGAACCCAATTGCCACAGCATGGGAAATGTTTGCAGGCTTTAATCCCAGGTCTCTCAAAGCCAGGGACCTGCCGAGGGTCTTTGTTGTATTTGGGAGGAGAAGGGGCTCTGCCTACTCTTGCTCTGTGCTGGTCTCTAAGCCTCTGCCCGGTCAGCAGAGCCCTGCGTGGCCCTGGGCAGGGGGGAGCTGAGCGCTCTGGGGAAGAGGATGCTTTTTTAGAAGATAAGCCCCTGCTTGCAGGTTGATCCCCTTTAGCTGTGAATAGCTTCCCTTTCCCTTAAGTCTCTGACATCTCTGTTTTCTTGGAGGCTGGGGGCACTGGCCTCCTGGCTTCTTTTCCCCTGCTGGCACAGAGCCCCCCATTTTCCATTTACCCTGCAAGGTGTTGGGGAGGGGATGTGTGCAGGGCCTGGGGCTGCCAGGAGCTACAGAGGAGCGGAGAGCAGAGTGGGATGCGAAGAGCCGGCCTCGTTTTCCCCTCTCCCAGCAGGATACCACTGCCTGAACTGGGAGCGAGGGAAGCTGGGCCTCCGTGTGCTGTAACGAGTGCTAATGCAGCAGCCGATTTTCCGTTACATCTGATATCCAGAGGCCAGAGCTGCGCGGTGGGGAAAGTAGATCAGCCTTAAAACTAGGTTGTGTACAAGGCCCGGGGATTTAACGGCACAGCCATCTTACAAAACACCACCTGGATCCTCTCCTGCTCAGCCCCTCGATCCAAACCATGCTGCTCCTGCGGCTGCGTTAACTCCAGCCCCTGCTTTGGCTCCGGGGCTGTGAAACAGCAACGGTGGGGATGGCAGGCAGCCTCCGAGGGGTTTATCCTGCACACGTCTGTCACTAGAGCACAAGGTGAGGATGCAAAACTCCCCCAGGAACATGCTCTGCCCGGCGTGCATGGCTCTGTACTGCTGTAACCGTCCTGCTGGGTCTCTGCTAGCCTCCCAAGTGTGGCAAGATTTTTCTAACCCGCTTCTGCTGCCTGGGGAGCTGCAGGGAATCTGGCTGGAGGTGTGTGGGAGCTGAGCCGCACGGTTTGGGTCATGGTATTTGGGGATTATATGGAAGCAGCCAGTCTGAATGTTCCAAGACAGTCACACTTGGGTGCCCGGGGTGCTCGCAGCTCTCCGGCCATGGCAGGAGGCTGGACCCTGCAAGCCCTGCTTCTCTCATTTTTCTCTTCTACCTCTCAGCATGGTCAGCCCAGCCCCAGGAGGGATGGAGGCTGCTGGAAGCCAGGGAGGCCACAAAGCGGAGTGGCTGGATCCATCCCAACCTGCCAAATGACCTGAACCAAATCATCAGAGGGACCTCACTGCCTCCCACCCCTCTGCCTTCGCCCAGGATGGCTGAGCGTGACCGATCCACCCCAGCAGCCACGGTGTGGGGGCTTCTTCAGTGTGGGGAGCGGGGCTGGGGGTCCCTGACCTCTCCACAGGGTCGGGGAAGCGGATGCCCCATCGCCAGCCATGCCATCGCCGCGGGGCTGGTGTGGAGCCGCCTTTGAAGCGGGGTCACTTTGCTGCAGCTGGCCAGAGGGGAGGGGGCCCCATTTCTCATTCCTGTATTGGGGGGGGGGGCGGCACATCAAAGGGCTCCCTGGGGAGCAATATCAAATTGCACTTAAGCATTTGCACAGTGGAAGCTTTTGAAAACGCCAGTGGCGGGTGGCTGGGCTGCCTTCGGCCGTGGTGCCTCCAGGGCTGCAGCTCCCTCCTCATCCTCAGCCAACCCATCATCCTTGTTGTTTCCCAGGCAGGGGAGGGGAAGGGGGTGCAAGACCCAGTGCTGGGGCTCTTGATGCCTACGTCTTCCCGGACAGACCTTGCACATCGTCCCCAGCCAGAGCCGAAAGTGGAAATGCCATGAGATTCCTGCTCTATTGCCAGGATTAAAAATTAAAAATGAGGAGGGGGCTGCAAGCAAGCAGCCCTACAGCCTGTGGGAGCTGGGGTCCATCCCCAAATGCCCGGGGAGCGCTCGAGCAGCACATCAAAGGCACCAGGAGGGCAGAGGGCATGGGGAGCCAAGTCCCTAGAGGGGGGGGAACGGGGCCAGATGGCTCCATCCCTGAGGGGGAGGATGTGGGGATGTAAAAGCAATGGCAGAAAGGGAAGGGGGGGTGGGGGGGGGGGCTGGGGGAGGCTGCCGAGGCTGTGTGTCTGTGGGGCAGCTTTGGGATGTGAAAACCCCTCCACTGTTTGCAGAGATGTTTGTGTTCCGCAGCTGATGCCCGTGGGGGGATTTAGCATCTCCTGCATCCACCGCCTCTGCGTGGGCTCTGTGGACGCACAAAGCCCTGCCTTCCCCTCCAGGGTCCCCGGGGGAGGGACCCCCATCCTTCCCAGCCTTCTCCCCACCACCGTGCGGGGTCAGCACCTCCTGGTCAGGGGGACGTGGGCTGGAGGGGCTGCTCCAGGGTCCCCGTCCCTCCAGAGATGCTCTTGGCAGCTAGTGACCATGGAGCTCTCTTTCCTTCTACGCCCCCCCCCCCAGCCTGCAACCCACCCTGGGTGCCCTCAGCCGGTGGTCCCACAGGTGCTGCCCACCCAACCAGGGTGCTGATGCTGCGGGTGCTGCCCTGCTCCCCATTTGCAAACCCACAAGCAGGTGAGATGCTGCCGATGCTCCGGCGCATGCTCCCTGCCTCGGTTTCCCCCCGGGAGAGCCAGGCTTGCCTGCGCCTCCTGAAGAACAAGTCCTTGGCGAAGGGAGCAGGGCTGGGGAGCAGGACAGGACTTGCTCCTCACCCCCTCCGCTCCCTCCCCGCTGCCCAAACGCCCAGCACAGAAATGAGGCAGAACCTGTTCTGTGCACCCACAGGGATGCTGCCAGCACCCAGCTCCCAGCTGCCAGCACCCAGCTCCGAGCATCTGGCACCCAGGAGACAGGAGGGGTTTTTTTTTCCCTCCGATGCTGCTTTGGGAGGTGGCTGGAGCCGGGCTGCAGGCCATCGCGGCTGCCTGGCTCGCTCCAGGGTCTCTGCAAGGAAAAGCATCCCCGAGGGCTGATCCAGCGCCTTGCTCGCCTTGTGCTGGTGGCCAGGGTGTTCCCGGGTGTCACCGGTTGACGCAGCCTCCGGCCACGGTTGTCCTGGGCTGAGGGAGGCAGCGAGGGAGGCTCTGCTCCACGGGCACTGCAGTGCTGCAGCGGCTACAGCTGAGACCCAGCAAACTCGCTACGCCTCTGGGTCACCAGGGATGGCGTGGGGACACACACCGCAGGATGTGACCCACTGCTCCCCCACGTCTCCGGCCGTGGGGTTTAGCTCTGTGTGTGCTGTGCTCGGGGCTGCCCCGAGCTGCCTGCCCACGGCCCCGAGGGGGGGCACTGCCCCACTGAGGAAGCCCATCACCGGGGTGTCAGGTACCGTCTGTCCATCCATCTCCAGAGATCCAGGAGCAGGGGACGGATCCTGCCATGTCCTTTCCTGTCCCAGCCTCAGCCAATAAACATTTCTTGCGCTGGACATTCCTGGTACAACGGGTCCGGGACACACAGAAGGGGATCGGTGCCCACCCTGGATGACCCAGAGCCCAGAGCCGAGCCACCAGCCTACGAGCACCCCTGCAGGGACACGACAGTCCCCCCGCCCTGGCGGGGCG
>JAVJGG010000021.1:4584434-4597070 GCA_035590195.1 Aviceda cuculoides
GCTGCGCTCCGCGAAGCGAAGCGGCCCCGGGAGGAGGTCGGGGGGCTGGAGGGGGCTATATAGGGCTGTACGGGTCTGGAGCGGGGCTGTCTGGGCCATGCAAAGCCAGCACGGCATGGGCTGTGCCCAGGCACCGGGTGCTTGCTGGGAGCTGGGTGCCCTCAGGAGCCCGCACTGGGGATGGGGGTCGGGGGGGTCGCTGCTGACTCCTCTTTGCTTTGCTTTTCCAGGGGTTGGGGGCCCCCCAGAGGGATCAGGCACGCCCGGGCCGGGTGTCCCCACAGAACGGCCACGCGCCCCGAAGCAGCCTGCTGACCACCAGCTCCTCCGTGTCCAGCCTCAGCTCCTCCACGGTACAGGGCTGGGGGCTGTCGGGGGGGTGTGTGTGGAGGGGGGGGTCACCTCTCCAGCCCCCCTGACCCTGTCCCGCCACCTCGCAGCTGAGCGGCAGCCTGATGAGCCTGTACAGCGAGGGCGAGCTGGGCAGCGTGGCCGTACGGGGCTGCGTCCAGTTCTCCCTCTGCTACGACCCGGCCAAGAAGGAGCTGCGGGTCCACGTGCTGCGGTGCCGCGAGCTGGCCGAGGCCAAGAAGCAGCGGTCGGACCCGTGAGTGCCCCGGCCCCGAGCGGCGATGCCCGGGCAATGCTCGTGGTGGTACCCATTGCATCCTCCTCATTTTTTTGACTCCAGGTACATCAAGACGTACCTGCTGCCGGATAAGTCCAACCACAGCAAGCGCAAGACCACAGTGAGGAAGAGGAGCTTGGATCCCATTTTCAATGAGACCCTCAAGGTTTCTAACCCCGCTTTGGAGTGGTTTGGGGGGGTCCTCCTGGTCCAAGGGGGGATGGATGGGTGGGGGCGAATAACCTTACCCTGTCTGTGTCCCCTCCCCACCAGTACAAGCTGGAGAAGAGGGACCTGCAGGGCCGGACCCTGAACCTCTCGGTGTGGCACCACGACAGCCTGGGCAGGAACGTCTTCCTGGGGGAGGTGGAGATTGCGCTGGGCGCCTGGGACTGGGCCAACACGCGCCCCGAGTGGTTCAGCCTCCAGCCCCGTGTGAGCTCCCAGCCCGCCCCCCCCAGCCCACTCTGCCCCCCATCCACAGCCTCCCATAACCCCCCCATCCTCCGCAGATGCCCATCTCCTCGGACGGCCTCACCAGCCGGGGCAACCTCAACTTGGCATTGAAATTCATTCCTGCTGGCTCAGAAGGTGAGAGGTGCCCGTGGGCACTGGGGAGGGGGGGGGTGTCCAGCATGGCAGGGTGCCCCTGACCCCTCTCGCCCGCAGGTGGGGGGCTGCCACCCACAGGTGAGCTGCACATCTGGGTGAAGGATGCTCAGAGCCTCATCCCCCTGCAGAGCGGCACCGTGGATGCCTTTGTGCAGTGGTAAGAGGAGGGGGTGACACCCAGGGGGGCCACCCCGAGGAGCGGAGCCCCCCCCCCCCCCTCACCCTGCTGTCACCCCGCCAGCTACGTGCTGCCGGACGACAGCAAGGCGAGCCGGCAGAAGACGCGGGTGGTGAAGCGAAGCCTCAATCCCCTTTTTAATCACACCATGGTGTACGACGGCTTCCAGGCCAAGGACCTGGCCGAGGCGTGCGCCGAGTTCACCCTCTGGCACCGCGAAGCCTTTTCCAAACGCCAGCTGGGTGGCATCCGGCTCAGCCTGGGCACAGGTGAGGCGGAGAGCGGGGGGAGCGAGCCCCAGGAACCCCAGGGTGCCCCCCCACGGCTCGCCAGGGGGTGGTGGCACCTCGCAAGGTGACGCCGGTGGTCTTTCCGCAGGGAGCAGCTACGGGTTGCCGGTGGGCTGGATGGACTCGACGGCGGAGGAGCGGGGGGTGTGGGGACGCCTGCTCCAGCAGCCGGGGCAGTGGGTGGAAGCGCTGCTGCCTCTGCGGACCAACCTCGTCCCCCGGGCATAGCCCCCATGGCCCCCCCATGGACCACCCCACGCCAGCAGGACTGTGGGACCCGGGGCGGGGGACAGAGCTACACCCTGAGCATTGCTGGGCGGGGCTGGGGTCTGTGCCCCCCGCGCCCCCCCAACCTTTCATCAGCAATGAAGTGGCACCGGAGGGCACATTTGGCGGCTGTTTATTGCTGTGGGCACCGTACCCCAACTTCTCCCTCCGGCGTGGAGCTGGAGCCCCTGCATCCGCTTGCTCCCAGCGTGGGGCTGTCCCCTCCGTCACCGGCCTGCCAGCCGCCGTGGTGGCTCCAGTAGCTGGGGCTCCTGGATCTACGTCCCCACGCCGGGGCTGGGACTTACTCCCCTTCCTGCTGGGCGAGGGGCCGGCGGTGCTCCAGGATGGCTGCCCAGAGGCGGTACGCCGGCCCGCGCCTGCTGGGACATGGGGGGCTGTTGGAGGGAGGGGACCAAGCCGTGTGTCCCCCCACACACCCCACCAGTGCTGCCACCCCGCTCTTCCCACCTCGGCCAGGCCAGGAGGGGCAACACATGCTGGGGGTACCTGATGCCCACGTAGAAGAGGTCGTCACGGGTGGCACAGCCCAGCAGGTCCCGCAGGGTGAAGTCATGGGAGAGGAGCTGCAGGAGGTGGCAGAGGTGTTGGGGGGGGGCAATGCCGGGGAGGGGGGGCTGCCCTGCTCATGCCAGGGGGGCCCGACCCCCAGCTCCCACGTAGCCGAGTGGCCGCGGGGCCTCACCGTGGCCGTGGTGGCCGGGTCCGTGCCGCGCCGCTGCAGCCACTCGAGGAGGAGGGGGTCAGCCCGTCCCTGGGGGGGCTGGGGGCTTGGGGGCGAGCGATCCTGCCCTGGGGCGAAGCACCTTGGGGGAACCTCTCCATGCTCCCCACTGCACCGGGGCCGGCTGGGGACCGCGGTGTCATCGTCCCCGGAGCGAAGTGCCCGCTGCATCAGCTGCTGCCACTCCTGCTCCTTCTCGGCCAGCTCCTGGAGCAGCCTGGGGGGGAGTGGGGCATGGACTGGCACCCAGTGGGGGGCACAGACTGGCACCCCAGGAGATAGAGGACAAGGACCGGCGAAGCCCTACCTGCCCGTCTCCGTGCGGAGATGGCAGAGCTGTGTCACCAGCGCCGAGGATGCTTGCAGGGAGGGCAGGGGGTCCGCCTGGGTGCTGGGGCTGGTGCTGAGTCCCGAATTGGTGCTGTCCCGCTGGGGTGGGCTCCGGGGGATGGACAGCCTCGGCGGCACGGGGTCGTCCTTGTCACTCGTGTCCTTGGTGCCATCCCTCCCCGGGCAGCCGGCCTTCAGTCCCAGGTCTGTGGGGGCAGAGGCAGTGATGGGCACAGAGGTGTGCCCGATGGCCTCGGACCCAGAGCACCAGGGACAAAATGGGGAGCTGGGCCCAGCCAAAACTGCCCCAGTGCTGGCTCCCCCTCATATCCCTTTCCCAGCACCCCAAAGTCCCTCAGCTCACCCCAGACCAGCCACCCTCTTCCTCCACCCAACTGGCCACGGTGGTGGGACCCAGACCTGCGTCCCAGCCATCGCCCAGTGCCACCCACCTCTCACCAGCACAGTGAAAGCCGCCTGCACTGCCTGGCTCACAGCGTCATCCAGTGCAAACATCCAGTGGGGTTTGATGTGGTGCCGGCGCAGCACCCGTCTCACCTGGAAGAGGCAGAGCCATCCCAGGGCATCGCTGTGCCGGGGCATCGCCCACACCGGGGCATCACCCTGCCAGCACCCAGCACCCTGCCACTCCATCGCGGGCACTCACCACTGCCTGGAAGCCGAAGAGGGGAGCCTGGAGGTGGGGGAGGCTGAGCCCCTCTGCCCGCAGCCGGGTCTGCAGTGCCAGGAGGTCCTGGCACAGCTGGCGCTGGCTGGGGCACTGGATGTAGCTCCGCAGGCAGCTCAGCAGCTGGGCGAGATGCTCCGAGCCCAACCTCGCACCCGCCGTGCTCTGGGTGGGCAAGGGAGATGCTCAGGGGCTGCCACCGTGCCCACCCCCCCACCAGCTGCCGTGCAGCCCCCCCCAGCCCAGGCGCTCAGCACCCACCTGGCTCTCCTCCAAGGCGGCGATGATGCCCGGTGCCTCGGCGGTGAGGACGCGGTGCAGCGTGGCCCGGCGCTTGCTGTCTTTCCGCAGGAGGAACCCGTCCCCGCTCTCCTCGGGGGAGGACGAGCGCAGGCTGTGGTCGGAGCCGGCCGAGCCCTGGGCAGTGCTGGGGGGAGGTGGGCAAGGTTGGCACTGCCCTCCCCACCCTGGCCTCGGGCATTTAGGAACGTGGCCTTGGGGTTGGCACAGCCATTGGGCTTGGCAAGGGGCATGGGGGACCTTCTGTAAGCCCCCCCAAGCTGTAATGGGGAGGGATGTGATGCCCTGGCACGACAAGGGAGCATCGTGGGGCGCACTGCTGGCACATGGCAGGGAGAGTGGGTGCCATGGGAGGCAGAAAGCCAACCCCCCCCTTCCTACCCCCAGGGTCCCTCCATCCCCCCCATGCCCAGGATGCTCTACCCCAAGTAGCCGCGGCTGGAGGCTGCCTCGCTGGGGTGGCACGGGAGCAGGGGGCTGCCTGCTGTGCCCCTCACCGGGGCGTCCTGCCTGGCTGAGGAACATCCCCGGCTGCCATCGCTGCCCTCCACATCCCCATCCTGCTGCGCAAAGTGGGGGGGATCACCTGCCAGGGAGATGATGGAGATGGTTATTTAGCAGCTCATGCCAGGTGCCCCCATCCCGCTCCCCTCCCCGGACTCACCCCCCGCCGGGGGCACGGGCCGAGTCCGGACCCTCCTGGCGTCGGCGAGGAAGGGGTCCTGCAGCAGCGCGGCAGCCGTCGCCCGCTTGGCCGGGTCGGCCTGGAAGCAGCGCAGGATGAACGTCTTGGCTTTATCTGACATGGACTCGGGTACCTCCGGGTGCATCTTGAACATGCCCACCTGGAGGGAAGGCACTCGTGGAGCTGCCAAGGGACCAGCCATCCCAAGGCGGGGCGGGGGGGAGGAATTTCAGGGCTGGGGAACCCCCATCCCCTGCCCAACCCCATGGGTACCTTGAACATCGCAGCCTGGGGGCTGCCCAGCTCGTAGAAGGGGGGCTTGCCTGTGGCCATCTCGATGATGGTGCAGCCCAAGGACCAGATATCCGCTGGCTTCCCATAGCCCCATGGCCCCTGGTCGATGATTTCTGGGGCCATGTACTGCAGGGTGCCTGGGGAGAAGATGAGGAGGGGTGAGAGGAGCCCGTATCCACCACCCAAACTCCCCGCCCAGGGCGGGTTCTCCTTGTCCCCATGCTGGGTACAAGGATGCAGACCCCCATTGTCGCCCACTCCTCAGCATCCCACCACCCCCAAGTTGGGGAAACCCAGTCCCCAGCCCCGGGCTGCCCTTACCCGTGAAGGTCTCGGCGCTGGGGCTGATGCCCGCCAGGCGCTTGGAGGTACCGAAGTCAGAGATCTTCAGCACCCCGCTGTAGGTGTTGATGAGGACGTTGTCTCCCTGGTGCGAGAAGGGCACCCCAAAATAAAACCAAGCCACAAAAGGCTCCTGGTGCTTAAGCAGGGCATCACCGCAGGGGCTTTGGACGTGGAGGGGCAGCTCCTGGCTCCCCGGTGTCCCTTGAGACAAGGGGGTCAGGTCTCACGCCCCCAGATGGGTGATGCCCCCCTCACCTTGATGTCACGGTGCACGATGTGGTTATCGTGGAGGTAGCTGAGCCCATCGAGGATCTGGCGGGTGTAGAAGACGATGGTGGGTTCGTTGTCCTTCAGGGGTCCCCACTTGGAGCGCAGCAGGGACGAGAGGCTCCCTGGAGAGGGAGGGGGCACAAAGGAGGGAAGCACCCCCTTTTAGGCCACACATATGGCCACATGCCCCCTTTTTGACCCCCAAATCCCATCCCCAGCGCTGCCCACCTCCCGGCACCTCCTCCATGAAGATCTTGATGAAGCCGTCCTGGCTGATGGAGCCCAAGTACTGCACGATGTTCCTGTGCCGCAGGTGCTTGTGCAAGGCGATCTCCTCGTGCAACGACTGCGAGTACCTGCACGGCGGGACACCGGGGTGAGGGGCTGCCCGGGGTCCCCCGGGACCCCCCCGGCACGGCACCTACCGGCTGTCCCTCTCTGGGATCTCCTTGATGGCGATGCGCACTTGGTTGCTGAGGCAGCGCCCGGCGTAGACGACCCCGTACGTCCCCCTGCCCAGGATCACCCGCTCACCCGCCTCCGAGTACTCGTAGCTGTACTGTGGGCAGAGATACGGAGTGGCAGGCTGTGCCACCCGGCGCCCCATACCCCCCCCCCGTGTTCCCATCTCACCTCCAGGATGGGCTGTGTGGGGCTGGGTACCTCCTCACCACCTGCTGCCTGCTCGGCCAGAAGGGACTGGATCTGGTCGCAGAACCTGCCGGCAGGAGGACGACGACGGTCCTGAGCCCCGGTGATGGTGCTGGGGACCTGACCACCGACCCCCCTGGCACAGAAGGGCTCCTGCTCCCCCTCAGCAGTTTGTCACCATCAGTGGCCCGAGGGGGGGGGCCTGTGCCACCCTGCTTTGTGGGACCCAGCTGCAGGGCTTGGGTTCCTAGGACACCCCTTCCCCCCCCCAAATTAAGGTAGGGAAGAAATAGCATGCTCCCATCCTTCCCTGCTCACCAGGGCAGTGACTGGGAGTCCCCCATGCCCTCACCAGCAATGTGGGGGTCCCTGTGCCCCCCACCCCCCCTGCTTACCACCGGCAGTGCTGCTGGGAGGGGAAATAGAGCTGGAAATCTTCCTCCGCATGCATCACGTAGAGGAAGCAGCCCCGTTCGTCGCACTTGCAGATGCTGGAGGGAGAAGACCCCCCCCCGTCCCATCAGCCCTGGGGCCGATGCTGCCCATGGGGTGGGCAGAGGGGGTGCGGGCACACAGGGGCATCCTCGGTCCTGTCGGCGAGGGGACTGGGGACACGCTCACCTGACACCCCGGATGGCCGTGGCCGCAAAGGTCCAGCTCGATGCCGCTTTCTGCAGGAGAAGGGGCAGGTGAGGAGGGGGTCGGTGGGGACCCCGCTAGCTCCCCCCCCCAGCCCCATCCCTACCTCCTCCGTGGGGCAGACGAGGGCGAGCGTCAGGGCGGGCTCCCCCGTGCCACCGTGCAGCGCCAGCCGGGCCGGCCGCAGGACCTTGCTGAGCTCCAGGACCAGGACCTGTGGCAGCGGGGGACTGCGGGGTGAGCCCCCCACCCACCGGGTCCCCAGCCTGCATCCCTGTACCCCCATCCTCCCCCCTGGGTTGGCACCGGTGGGCTGCTTGGTGCCTTCCCCAAATCCCCGGTGAGCCCGGACCACCAAGTGATCCCTAGGGACGTCCGGGGGTCCGGGCAGGAGGGTCCGTGGGGCCCCTCACCGGGCAGTGCGGTGCGGCAGCGAAGGGCTGGCATGCCTGGAGGAGGAAGCCCAGCCAGAAATCAGCCAGCTCCTGCCGGGCAGAGGGGACCTGCGGGCTCCTCTGGAAGTGTTTGTAGAGCAGGAAGGTCTCCATGACCGAGACTAGGTACCTGCGGGGACATGGGGGGCGAGAGAAGAGAGAGATATCCCCAGCACCTCCCAAAATCCTCTAAACCCCCTCCTGGAGCACAGACACCAGGGACTGGAGACCCAGTCTTGCCCCGGTGGACATGTGCCGTGCCGTGCCGTGCCATACCAGCCTGGTGCGTTGAGCTTGTAGAGCTTCTCGGAGGCTTGGATGACTTTGCTGAGATCGTTAGCCAAGATGCCCGCTCCGAGGCAAAAACCCACGTCCCAGTAGTAGCGCAGCTCCTCCGGGCTTCCCTTGCGGCCCTGCAGGCAGCTCAGCTTCACCCCTGGACACGGGAGCAGGAGCCCATCACCCCTCCGCCGGCGAACCTGCACCCGGGCAGAGCTGCTCCGGGGGGGCCCCGATGCCAACAGAGCCCAGTGTTTGGTCTCCATCCCCGGCGGGTCCTCGTCCCCGACCCGTGGGTGGGCACCCACCGATTTGCTGCAGCTGCACGGAGGTTTCAAACTGGTGGCCGGCAGCCACGAGGAGGACGGCGGCGTTGATGCCCGCGTGGAGACTCGGCTCCACCTCGAAGGCTTTGCTGTACCTGGGCAGAGATGCTGGGTGGGGGGCACGGCCGCCGGCACCCCTCTGCCAGCCAAAACGCAGCTGCCTCGGGGTCCTGGAGCTGCCCCCTACGATGGAGGAGTGCTCCCAAACCAGAAAAAAACCCCAAAGAAGTAAAAATAATAAAAGCCCAGCAGGAATTAGCATCACCTGCCTCCACATTGCTGCTGAGGGGGGGTTGAATGTGGGACCGTGCTGCCTGGAAAGCCCCCAGAGCCCCTACAAACCCCTTGGACGGGGGCATGGATGGCCAGGTGGCCCCCAGCTCTGTCCCCAGCCCTATCCCCAGCCTCACCAGTAGAAAGCCTGGTCCCTTGTCTTAGTGTTGGTGAGGCCGGAGCTGATGAACATGTCCTTGTAGATGCGGCCGCACAAGCAGAGGAGGTCGGGGGCAGCCCCCTCCCCACGCTGCACCACGGGCAGCAGCACCGACAGGGCCTTCTCCCGGTCCCCGGCACGGTTACGCCTGCACACACACGACCGGCGCTCGGCAAACGGCATCGCCAGCACGGCCCCTCAGTCCCCCGATCCCCCAGCTCCGTGCCATTGGGGTACCCGGGATGTGTCGTGTGTCCCCCCCCCCGCCATCGCTCACCGGCTGAGGGCGAAGGCGTAGTGGAAGCGGACGTTGTGCTGCTCGGCCACGGCGCAGGTCGGCAGCGCCTGGAGGTTCTCCACCAGTGAAACGATGGCATCGTAATCCTGCGGGGATGGCGGTGGGGCTGAGCCGGGGGCCCCCGGGCTGCCTGTCCCCAACTCCGCGGGGCGATGCTCTCCCGGCACCAGACAAGCCCCGAGAGTTGCAAGCTCCACCGAGCAACGGCAGGCTGCGGAGAACCCCACCCCCCCCCGTGAGATGCCCACATGGTCCCCGGCACCTCCCCGGGATGTTTAAATCCCCTCACCTGCACGTCGCGGTAGGAAAGGAGGAGGTTCACCACGATGTCCAGGCTGAGCAGCTCCATGCTGTCCAGGCGCTGCTGGATGCGGGCCAGCTCCCGGCTCAGCTGTTCCCCCCGGTACATCTCCCGTGCCCTCCGGATATCCCGCCGGATCATCTCCCGAAAATACCCGCTGGGGATGGGGGGCAGAGACGTGGGGATTTGGGGGGGGCTGGTAATTCTCTGCCAAGCCCTGCCAGCCCACGTGGGCGTGGGGGTTTGCCCGCAGGCAGAGGGGTGGGCAGCAGTACCAGGAGTCGGTGGGGATCCCCTCCAGCAGCTGGATGAGCCGGGCTGCCAGCGGGGTGAAGGCAGCCTCCGTCTCAGAGCTGGGCTGGAAAAGCTCCGTCAGGCATTTCATGGCCCCGGCGTCGCAGCAGATGACCTTGTTCTGGGGGGTGACCACATAGGGGATGAAGGTGTAGCTGCCACAGAGGTCCTGAGGGAGAGGAGAAGGGGTGAGCGGCTGCGTCAGCCGAGCTCAGAACCCCTCTACTCATATCATGGACCAGCCCCCTCTCCCCAAGCCTGCTTACGCTGCCCAGATCATACAGGCCATGCTAACACAACCACCTTCCGTAAGTCATTAGCAAGGAAAGACGAACCAGCTTTCTCTCTGACTGCCATCATTACGCTCCAGAGTGAACACTCCTGGTTCTTTCAAAACCAGGTACCCCTCTCTGTGCTGCTGTTTCTGGCTCTTGCTCTGAGCGAGTGAGGTCCCCATAACTCAGATTTGGGCAGAGGTCTTGCTCCCTGTCTGCAACGTCCACCCTTCAAGGCTGGGGAGAGGCAGCTCAGGGGGAGAGAGGGACTCAAACCCTGCTGGCACCCCAGCAGAAAGCATGAGGAAAAGAGACGCACCGAGTTCTTCTGGCAGATGTCCTCCTGGGGAGAGAGGGAAGGAGGAGGGATTTAATGAGAGTCCCCGGCAAAAGAAATCAGCCGATTTCAGGCTCAGGGATTGGAGTTACCTGGAAAACAGCCAGGGACAGCAAGGGACACTGGGGCCGAGCCGCAAGGGCAGCCAGTTGCCCCCACACTGCAAATTTTGTGTGCAGGATCCCCACCCCCCAACCCCAGGCAGGGCTGCAAAGGCAGCCGGCTTCTCCTCCAAACCTGGCACAGGGAAGGGGTCTCCAAACGGGAGCCTGGGGCTCCCCCGAGCCAGGGTGACATTTGGGGACAATTTGGACGTGCTCCCAGCTACATTTTTTTTTCCCTGAGCAGTGAGAATCCCTCCTGCTGGCCCCTTCTGTGTGGAAGGTTTTGCTTCCGAGGAATCAGCTTTCCCCAGGGAAAAGTGCCTGTTCCCATATTTGCAGCTGCTTGGGGCCAGGGGAGCACCCAGCACCCTGCACCCGGCTCCGGGCCTCACTGGGATCCCCAGCCACCCCCTCCTCATCCCATCCAGGTGCAGAGAAATCTGTCAGAGCAGGATGCAACCGTGGGAACTCGGCCGGGGGGGTGGGATGGAGATCCCCCTCCTGCCGGTGCGGATGCTCCAGGTACTTGGGGCCACCCTGGAGCAGCAGCACCCGGGGGCTGGGGTGTCCCTGTCCCCGTCCCCACTGACCTGCAGGGCCTGGAGGGGGGGCAGGTCAGCCTGGCAGCACAGCAGGATGTTGTGGGACATGTTGAAGCTCTCACGGACGCCCAGGTGGTAGAAGAGGGAGGGTTGGCAGACGGAGTCGCTCAGCTCCACCACGGCCACGTCTGCGGGGAGGGCGGCGGGGATGCTCACGGGACCGAAGCCAGACCCCAAATTCATGGGGCAGGGAGAAGCAGCCACCCCCCGGCTCTGGGGGGTCTGCATCCCCTAAAAGAGGGGATGACCCCTGCCGTCACAGCACCCGAGGCTACGGTGAGGGGCGCCCGCTTGCACCCCGGCACAGGGTTGAACCCCGAGCAAACCCTCCCCAAAAACCACCCTCTCCGAAATCACACCCGCGCGTTTAACGCCAAGGAGGGAGACATCCCTGCAAACGTCCAACCACCCTGGAAAGTAAACAGGAGGAAGGCAGAAAAACAAACAGCGAACCGCCGGCAGGGCTCCGCCGGGAGCTGCGCAGGAGCTAGGGAGAGACTCCCGGCCCGCATATTCCCGGACAGCTGGGATAACCAGGCAGAACAGCAGGAAAACGAGGGCGACGGAAACCCCACGGCGGGAATGCCGCCGGCGGCGCGGGTCGCACCCTCACCTGCGTTGTAGAAGCGGTCGAGGGTGCCGGTGTCGCCCAGTGCCAGGGTGTCGAAGGGCAAGGTGTGCAGGCGTGCCCGCAGGTGACGGCAGGCGTCGCGCAGGCCCTGCAGCGCGGGGCAGGCGGCCGGCTCCCGGCCCAGCACGCAGACGACGCTCAGCGCCCGCCGCCCGCTCGCTCGTTCCCGGCTCCTGCACACCGGCCGGCCCGTCGTGCCCGCCACCGCCAGCGGGTCCTGCCAGCAGCTGCCGGTGACCGCGGGGGTCCTGGGCACCTCCACGGCTGGAGCAGGCTGGTCCATGCTGGGGGCTGGTACTGAGAGCTGGGAGAGCCCGTGCCCTGCACTGGGCTGCCCTGGTCCTCACCGGGAGAGCCCTTACCTCGCACCGGGCTGCCCCAGTTCCACCCCGCCCCGGGAGAGCCTGTGCCCTGTACCGGGTGACCGGCACCGGGCTGCCCCGTTCCTTACCGGGAGAGCCCGTATCCCGCACCGGGCTGCCCCGTTCCCCCCCCCCGCCACCCCGGGAGACCTCCCTACCGGGCCGGCTCTCACCGGGAGCGTCCGCCCCGCTTACCGGGCTCCCTCCCGGACGGCTCCAGACCGGGGCTGCCCCGCACCGGGCTCCGCGCCGCCCCGCGTCCCGGCACGATGGGTCACCCCCCCGCCGAGCCCCCCGCCGCCCTGCGGCCCGGCGTCACCGCCGCCCTCCGCGACCTGCGCGCCCAGCTGGAGGGGACGGCGGCCCGCAGCACCCTGCAGGCCGAGGAGTGGTTCCGCGGTGAGTCAGTGCGTCCCTCCCCGTGTGTGTGTGTCCCACCTTAATCTCCGCACCCCGCCGGCTGGCAGCCCACTCCCTCATTCCCCGAGGCTGCGGGGACCCCGTGGGCTGCTGTGCCCCAGGGAGAGAAGGGTCCCCCCCCATATATCCTGCGCTCTGGGAGGGCGTTGGGGTAACCTCAGTGTCTGTGGGTGTGCTGGCTCCCCCCGCCCCGCCCTGCATCTCGAGGAGGGTGGCACGGTCACTGCCCCGAACGCCGCAAGTTTTTGGGGTGCCGGACCACCCACCCCCCCACTCCCATCTAATGCTGCAGGGTGTCCTACCGGTCCGCCCGCCCCCACCGGAGTGTTTGCGGTGCAGTGCAGGGAGGGGATTACAGGAGGGGGGGGGTTGCCGCATCCCTGACGCGGGGGAGGGGTGGGGAGCAGGGTGTGTCCCTGCTGCGCTGTTGGGTGGGGCACTACGGTACCACCGGGGGGTGGGGTGGGGGGGTGGCGGGCGGGAAATCCGCACCCCGAGGTTCAGCACCCATGGGCGGGCGGCGGTTCAGCACCCTGGAGAGAGGCAGTTCAGCACCCTGGAGAGCGGCGGGTGCGGCACCCGTGGGCGCGCTGTCCCGCGGGGCGGGGGCTGCCCCCG
>JAVJGG010000021.1:4609220-4661240 GCA_035590195.1 Aviceda cuculoides
AGAGCCACAGAAGGGTTTGGGTTGGAAGGGACATTTGAAGATCATCCAGTTCCAACCCCCCTGCCATGAGCAGGGACACCTTCCACCAGACCAGGTTGCTCCAAGCCCCATCCAACCTGGCCTTGGACACTGCCAGGGATGGATGGGGCATCCACAACATCTCTGGGCAACCTGCTCCAGCGTCTCACCTCTCTCAGTGGTTTAGTTCTATAGATTCAAGTGAGAGTGCCTATTTTATAATGGTTTTATAGTAATTATCTGAGTTTGGAAGGGAAAAAAACCCTAAGTTGAAATGTGAGTAATTAAAGAAACAGAGCTTGAGCTTGCAAAAAGAATATAACTTTCAGAATGGTCAGAAGTGTCACCTTATTTTTCTGAGGCTCCTCACCAGTTCAGGGATACGATAGACCCTCAAAACAGGGTTGGACAGACAGCACTTGGCGCATCCTTTGGCTGCTCCCTTAAAAGGGCTGGATGTAATTTATTTTTGGAATTACTTGCAGCCCTCTGCACGGGAGCTGGTGCACCTTCCATCCGAGGGAGACCTGCCTTCTGGGAAGCAGCAGGTCTTGTCCAACCCCTTTGAAGTCCTGTGAGTTTGACTCCTCCTCCTCTGCTCTGCTTTCTGCTTGACTCGGTGATACCAGAACATGGCATTTGGTGTGAGTTTAGAGAGCGTGAGACAAGCCCTGAGTGAATGACTCATGGTTTCTGGTCAGCATTTATTTCTACAAATACCTCTTCTGGGTGGAAACCAAGGGTAGTTTCCTTAGTTCAAAGTTTATCTTGGAGTTTTCACTTTTCCCTAGGTGGCAGCTCTCAGGATGTTACGACGACATCTGCAAACCCAGAAAAAAATGGGCAGATCATCACAACTACAGACAGCAGCAAGGTGCAAGGGAAGACCCCTACAGACGATCCAGGGAACCCACCATCCAAATCTACAACGTCACCTACTAGAGCTCAAGGGACACACTCCACGAGCAAGCCGGGAAGCTCATCGCCCACCTCTCAGATACCAAGCAGCACTGTTCGAAGCACCAGCGCTCCAAGCAACCTGGGAATCCCACCATCCGCCCCTGCGACATCGCCTGCCACGGTTCAAGGGACCACCCTTACAAGCAACCTGGGAAAGCCACTACCCACCCCCACGACATCGCCTCAGCAGGTCACCTCTCCAGTCAGCTCCAGACCCTCAACGGCCAACCCTCCTGCAAACTTCGGCACTGCCCAGCAGAAGACAAGCCCTCCAGCAGGCCTGGGAAGCTTGGCAGACACCACTGCTGGAAGTGCAGTCCTCCCTCATGCGAGCAGCAGCTCTGCAGCCACCTCAGGAGTTTTAGGGACTACTGCCTCATCCCCTTCCACCATGGGAGCTCCGAGAAGCCAGCCTTCGGACCAGGCGACCAGCACGACTACGAGCAGTGGCATCCCAAAGAACAACCTCAACCCTGGGCTCAAGGACTATGGTGTCTCTTCTCCCACATCTGTCACCAAGCAGCCTCACTCTTCTTCCAGTTCTCCAGGCCAGGGACTGGCCTCTTCCACCAGACCTGGAAGCATCAATACTTCTGTTACCCCTTTTGATGGATCTGTGTCCCCCACCAGTAGTAAAGCGTCTCTGTCTTCATCACCTGGCAGCAAGGACAAGGTCTCAGAGGCAGCCACCACGTCGACTCCTGGAGCAGGTATCAGAAGACAAGAACCTTGATTTCTTGTGCTGAGAGGCCCTTTCGTGGTCTTTTCCTTTGGTACCCTAAACACCTCCTCTCA
Source organism: Aviceda cuculoides (assembly GCA_035590195.1). NCBI lineage: Eukaryota > Metazoa > Chordata > Aves > Accipitriformes > Accipitridae > Aviceda > Aviceda cuculoides. The sequence goes on from JAVJGG010000021.1 coordinate 4,610,994, forward strand.
TTATGGGGTGTCATCACCTTGTCTCATTTTAGGATTTTCCAGTGTAGTTGTCTCCATGACCACTGGGTGTTTAGGTCCCTGTTGTCATCGGTGGAGATCGAGTCAATGCAGTTAGTGAAATTCAAGGCATGAACCAACTGGCAAAGCATAGGCAATGGCTTTTGGATGGACCAAACTGTGCCCAAAAGTGCCATCAACTGCAATGACTTGATCTTCAGTGACTGCAAAAGGGAGCCAGCAGTGATGAGCTCAGAGGTGGAGACTGACATTGTAGATTCAGTGAAACAAATTGACAGCACCCCAAATGCTAACTGTAGAAGTTCCCTAGTATGGCTAACAGCTTAGCGAAGGCTGTCTGGGCATGCGCAGAAAATAAACTTTAGATGACTAAGGAGATTTGGTGGCTAAATTCTGAGTCTACAACCTGCAAAGAGTTTAAGCAGTTAGGTAGGATATTCACCAGTGCTGTGGGGGGTTTGGCAGCTGTCTTCTGTCTAAGCAGCATTACGAGTGTCCGTGTGGTGTTTAGGATCTTGCTGAATACCATTAATATGTTTTCTGTAGACCTCTGGAGTTTACAGAGTCGTGTTTGTTAGTTCATAAGTGTCCTGGTGAGGCACAGTGTCGTGGTTTAAGCCCAGCCAGCAACTAAGCACCACGCAGTTTAGAGTCCCCATTGGCATTTTGTCTGGTAGTGTTTATGGGGAAGTGATCATGCTGTGGGACTGTGAGGGCTCCATGGAACCTTCCAGACTTGGGTGGGATTGTGGGTTCAGCTCACAGCTGGCTCAGTAAAAGCTGTGAGGACACTAAAGCCCTTCATTATCTTCCTCCGGAGAATGTTGTTCTTGACCCAATTTCCAGTTACCTGCAATACAGAAGCCACTCAAAAAACCATCTCCATCCCACTCAGCCTTCCAGCTGTCAGCATCACTAAATGGGCCAAGGTCTTAATGCAAGGCATCTTCAGTGGCTTCACCCAAGCCATGTTTTGAGCACGTTAGCAGGCATGAGGAGGTGAAATGTGTATCTTCATGTTTCTTTCCCCTTCTACTCCATGGGACTGTTCTCCATTAAAGGATGATATATGAAATTAAGTTAGTTCAAATTTGACCTCAGGCATTGAGCATGAAGAGGTCTAAAAAACTTTTATATTGAAATGAATTCTCTCCTAGAGGCTTCAGAATGTGTCTGGGAGAAAAACATTGCTCATCTTTACTGTGGAGGAGGCAGGAGTCCCGAAAGCAAACAGGCTGGGAGCAGGATGTGGCATTTTAATTCTCTTTGTCACCATTTAAGGATCGGTTAGGAACCCAGAGATGGAGATCCTTTTCTTCAAAAGGATTTGGGGAGGCAGGAGGCTGCTATCCTCCTTGCACTACTCCCGTTGCACAAGAAACTGTAAGATGCTGCAGACCTTAACGAAGGCATCTGAAATGATCTCAGGTGTCTGAGACACCTGCATGGGGCTGGTAGCAGTGGGGAGTAGCAGGCAGGCAGGACACCCCAGGCTGTCTCCCGTAGTACCAGGCACTACTTTTAAGCATGTCACCCTGGACTTCTTCCATAGCTGATGCAGATGCAGTCAACAGAAGTTATGGCATTTCATCCCTTCCTAGTGGAGGCAGCTGCCGTTGTCAGTGGGATTGCACAATGAACTCCATTCACTGGGAGATCCTGGGTAGCCAGCTCAGGTAGTCCACCTCTGTTGTAGAAACCTCCATGGAAGACACCCCAGATAAAGTGAAATGAGGGCCATCCCATTTACCCAGCAATACTCCTTTTTTAAATGATTACCCACCTACCAGTGCACAGCCATCATAGCCTTTGGGTTCATCTCTCCAGAACAGTCTGATGGGTTTCAGCAGCAGAACATAAGATCAGCAATAGTATTTTTTCCAGACCAAAATTAATTAAAAAAACCAAACCAAAACCAGAGGCAACCCAAAGCCTCTCCAAGCTTTTCCACAATGAACTTCAAGGCAGAGCTAGAGCTGAAAACTTATTTTCAGCCGCTCACAAATGGAGCTGTGTCAGCTGTATCCTCTATACTGTATCAGTGTCTGTCTGCTTGTTTTTTTGGTGTATACTGGGGACCCAGACCAGAAAAGCCACGACGCCGGATCTGTGTCAACCAAACCTGCAAGTACTGACCAAAGCCCTGCCAGTGCACGGCCATCAGCCCCAGTCCCGGGGGACCAGACGGCGAGCAGCAGTCCTTGCCACCAGCACCCTAACGCTTCTTTCCAAAACGAGGTAATGATGCCTACGGGAAGGTGGGCGCTTCGTAGTGGTGTCTGTTAATATTGAGCTGGCGTCCCACGTACGTGTAAAGCCTGCAGCCCTTCTTGCTGTGCACGTCTGTGTCAGAGAGTTCTGCCTTCGGAAAACACGGGGCAGCAAAATAATTCTAGATCGTAGAATCAGAGAATGGGTTGGGTTGGAGGGGACCTTTAAAGGTCATCTAGTCCAACCCTTCTCCTGTAGCTTTCCTGTGAAACGACATGGAGGATGGAGGTGAAGGGGATTATGGTCTGGGTGCTGAACAGGGCAGAAGTGAAATTTGGGAAGAGGGAGGGAAGCACTACGGAGAGCAGAAGCTGCCTGGGGGTGGACTTGGACTTGATGAGAGGGCAAAGGCCACAATTCAGCATCAACCGTGCATGGATGTTATTAGCAGAAAATGGTTTGGGAGCGTAGGGGGTCTCAAAACACAAGCCAGGATAACTGAAGATCCCAGTGCTAGAAAGAAGGGAAGGGGATTCTGTTTCTAGATGCTTATCTTCTGTAGGACGGGACTGCATCATGGCCCACAGGCATGGATCTTCCTACTGCCCAAGCCAATTCCTGCTTTACCCCATATTGCAAATCCTAAGCCTGGTTTGGGAAGTGGGTTAGGAACCACAGCAGTTATGTGTGAAAACCCTTTCCACACATAAAAGGTTGAGTGAAGGGCTCCCCGGCCTGTCTCATTTCCATAAAATGGATCAGAGCTTTGGTTGGGATGTCTCCTGGCTTGGGGCAGTCTGTTGTATCGGTGACCAACTGTCCTTCCAACCTATGTCAATGATTTGAGAGTTGCTTTTCTTCTGTCTTTCCAGGTCATCTGTAAAGATGAGGTGCAAAATAATTGGCCCACCATGTATCTGAAAGAAGCTAAAACCTGTGTAAGTACCACCCTTTTGGGCTTCTATGTAGAATTAGCAGCTGTGTTGCTGTTGGAGATCAGCTTTTAACCTGTGGTACTCTGAGCATGTAAGCCTACAGAGATGAGAGTAATTTCATAAAAATAAGATGCAACCACTTTTGGGGTATAAAATGGTAAATGCAAACCCACACTCGGCAGTATCACCTGGGGAGGGATACAGCAGGAGGAAAAGAGGCCTCTGTGGTGTTCCTCAAGTAGAAGGACCAGCTGAGCCCACCCAGGTCTCAGAAAAAGAGCAGTGGGAAATTTTAGAGGGTGAAAAAGAAGGGGGAAAGCTTTTTGCCTTTGCAGAGAGGCCAGAAGTTCATCCCAAAACCTGAGCAGAAAATATGGAGTTCCTCCACAGTTGTGTACTTGGTGAGATCTTGGTGAGTTGGGGTAGAGTGACATCCGACTGCAGAGCAGCTGGGAAGCACAGCAGCCTGGAGTTTGGGACTCACAGTGCTCCTTGATGCTTTATCAGCTCTCACAGAACCCTAAAGTGAGAGCAAAAAACTCCATTTCATTTGTTTCAGACCCTCTACAAGACCAGAGAGTAGTAAAATATAGTGCCAAGGTTGGGGAAAGGCAAGCTCAACCCAAGACTATACACCAAGACCCCTTCTTCTGGTGGGTGGGTACCGTCTGCTGACTTTTCTGAGGGATACCCACCTTCAAAATAATTCTTGTGGAAACTATGAGCTTCCCGTAATAGGGAAGGTGCAATATATCGATAACTTTTAAATAGGCTGAAGTTTTAAGTTTATGACAAAGAGGAAGAGACAATACCACGTGGCTGGTGAGATCTTGACAGAGTGTACCTATCTGAGGTGTGGGTAGGGCTCGGGGGTGGGTTTTGGCATTATAAAGCTCCAGTTTCTGGATCTCAGCACTGCCAAGGCAGCGTAAGCATTGGGAAATCGGCGCTTCAGGGACCTTCTCACAGCTTGTGCTGCACAGCATCAGAAATAGCTGCTCAGGTTCGTGAACCTCTGCTGTCCCATCTGTAAAATGGACTGACTCTTGACTTCACTGTACGGTGGTGAGACGCAAAGCGAAGCCACGCTGTGTTCATAAAACCCCTGGAGATACATGCTGAGGCAAGCACAATCATTCCTCCTGACCACAGCGGCTCTTGAAATTCCCTGTGGTTTGGCGATGGCCCTGCCTGGCAGCCCTGGAGAGGGCTTGGACCTCCCGATAGCACCCACCGTGCTCACGGAGGAGGGGAAGGACCTGTCTGCTGCCATCTCATGGTCGTCACCTTCCTGCTTTGGCTATTGCTGGTTGTAAATGCTGCTTGCCCACACACCTGCAGAAATGATGTTCTCAGCCATGCTGCCCTTATCGCTGAGGATGACTCCAAGGAGGGAACTTATTACCGTGATGCCCATGGCCCAGATGCCACAGCAGGACAGCCTCTCCTGAGAGCACCCTCTTCCCTGCTTTGCGCAATGTCTGAACCTGCAGCCACGTCCATGCCGGGAAAGCTTCTCCTCAAATTTTATATTGAATATATAAAAATATTTCATCAGATTGACAAAATCTAATTTTGGAGCCTAAAGCAGCCGGGTGCCTTATGACCGGTGCTGACGTTTAACGCCTCCCTCCTCCTTCTGGGCGCCGCCGTGCTCTGCACGGAGCCGCTGTCCTCCCCGTGGCTTTGCTGGAGCCGTGCCAGGAGGCTTTTTGGAAATGGGGATGGCAAGGCTGGGAAGTGCCGGTGCGCAGCGACGCGCTGGCGAGCTAAGGGGGGGGTGGGCAGACGTCACGGCTTGGCATCATCCGTCGCTCCTCTCTGTCCGCTCCGCTGGGCGATGGCGTGCTGGAGCTGGCGAGCCAGCAAGTCTGCCACCCTGTTTCCCTGAGATTCCTCTAGGCATAATACGGAGCCGAAGCACTGTTAGTACGAGATGCCAATTACGCCTTGAAAACAGCTGCAGAAAGACTGCAAGGGTGCATCCTCCCGTAGCATCGATCTCCTTGGCTGCCAAAACGCCTCCCACCCGCTTGCCGTTAACTTTCCACTCGGTGTATTCCCGAAAATTGCAACAACTTTTATGCCTCCCAAGCCCAGCAGATAACAGAGAAATGGCACTATCTGGTTTCCCTGCTTTGTAGGCCCAGTAAACAAGCCTGTAGCCAAATCTTGACAGCAAAGTGAAAAAATCCCTTGCATTTCGCAGCCCGTGGGAAAACAGGAAAGTGCACGCTATAAGGAGAAGTGTTCCAGAAAACGGCTCCACTCCTGGTCCACAAGAACGAGCCAGAGCCGGAGCAGCACTGTACTAAAAGCTCAGCTCCAGAGAGAAGCTGGGGAAGCATCAAAGCCAACGCGGGGGCCCGGTGGGGGGGGACGTGTCCAGGTCACACATGGCAGGGGAGAGGGCAATGCAGACCAGCCCACCCCGTGCACGGCTGGGCTCGTGGGGCAGCACTGGCGATGAAGGGACCCCAGCAAAACGGCTGGGACTGAACCCAGGAATTGCAGGCGTTGCACCCTGCTGCATCTCAGTTTCTCCAGCTGCAGTAAATTTTAAAAAAATTAAAAAAAAAAAAAAACAAAAAACAAACATCAAACCGTAAATCCTAAACAATAAAGCCAAATACATGGTTGGTACCACTTTGTGGACCAAAGGTATTTTATGGACTGGTTGGTTCCCAGTATCCTCCCTCTTCAGGTGACGCTTTTCACTGGCACTGAACAGTTTGGTCCACGTTTCCCCACCCACCTTTTTGCCCCTTCTCCATCCTTTGATCACAGAAGGATCTTAATGAATTTCTTAACAAGGCTTATTAGCTCGGTACCTTGCATTCCATAGGATGACTTTCCCAAGGTCCAGGTCACAAGTATATCTTCAGTTGGGTTTTCGTTGGCTGCTTGGCGTGCTCCAGCCTTGGGATGGGTTGGCGGATAGATGGATGGATGGATGGCTGCTCTGTTCCTCATCTCAACCCCAAAATGCGTTAGGTGAAGCAAGAGGTAACCATGCCAGAGGCGGCTGGTGTCCCCCAAGCTCTGGTTGAGCCACAAAACCCTGTGGCCACCTCCCGGGGGGGCCAGCACGGCTCCTCCATCATGTCCCCAGCTGGGACACGGATGTGCCCAGCGAGCTGAGTTGGAGGATGCCGGGGAGCGCCGGAGCCTGCTCCAACCAGGGGATGCAAAATCAACTGTGGGACCACCCGGACCCGCACCCAGGTGCCTAAGGGAATTTGCTGTGTGACACCCACCGGTGTGGGGACAGCAGGACGGTCCCCGGAGCAGGCGGAGGGACCCCCTCGCTGAGCGGGGTCGTGGTCCCCCTCGCCCTGTCCAGCTGGCGGAGGTGGTTTGTTGATTCAAGTGCTGTTACCTCATTCGGGGATGTTAGTTTTAGGTCCCCACCAGTGTGGGAACCGGATTCGAGCTGCTCGGCAGCGCCTGTCAACTCCGGCCAAGGAATGCGAGCGGCTCCGGCAGCGGGAGGGGAGAGCTGCCGGGGCCATGGCACCGCTGCTGGGGCATCCCTGCCGGCTACAGCGGGTCTTACCGTGCCCCTTTCCAGCCCTGGAAAGGGTAAATCCCTCCAGTTTGGCCTCTAAAGTGGCTCAGGAACTGCTCACCGTCCGGCAGCGAAGCGGTTCGGTGCTCAGCTGGGTTTTAGCCTTGCATCTGATTTCCGTTCCCACCAAGAAAAAAAAGCATTTTAAAGGTCTTTTTTCTTTATTTTTTTTTTTCCCCCGGGGGGGTGGTAGGAGGAGAAATGGGTTATCAAGGGCTGAGGGAAGGCAGAGCTGCAGCAAAACCTGGGGAAGGAGGCAGCAGAGAGGCTTTTCACGCCTCTGCCGAGCAGAAAAGGCTGCGCAGGCAGAGATTGATCAACTGCAGGACATTTAAAGCGTAGGAGCACAACCCAGCGTCCAAAGATGATAAAAACACCGCCCCAACCAAGCCGTAACCCTCTCCTCCATCCCACTGGGGACGAGCTTTCTGGGGGATGCTGCCTTGCCAAGGTCTCACCTTGCCGCCTGTGGGCTGCCCCGGCACAGGGGCTGGGGGCAGGTTTCCCATCCAGCTCTTTTCCCAGGGATATGCAGCCAGGATGGTGCGGAGTCACCAGAGGGGCCTGGGGGAAGTTTCTCCCCCTGCAAAGCGAAAGGACAGGCGAGGGCCAGCGGCGGTTCCCAGGGACGGCCAGGGCCTCACGATGCTGAGCTCACCCTCGCACCGCGGCCAGGACCGGTCTTCCGCCCCGGCGAGTGCATCCTGTCTCCACCGCCGCTTCCCAAATATTTAGATAAGATGGGGGGAGATTAGGTGCCTTCCTCGGCCGGGCGGCTCCCCCTTTTACGGCGGAGCAAGCGGGATGCTGCTGCCGGCCACGGGCGACGAGCGGGACCCGGCGGGGATGGCGTTGCGGAGGGAGGGGGAAGGTTTGGGGTGTTGGAGAAGGCAGGAGCAGGGCTTTTCCCAGCCAAGGCAGGCGCTGCCCGGTTTCGGTGCACGTGGAGGAGTTCCGCACACAGGACCCGTGGAGGCACAACCTCGCACACGTAGCATCTGTGCCCAAAGGACTTGTGCGTACGGCGCTTGCACACGCACGCAGGAGCCGTATGTAGAGCAGCTTCGCGTATCGGACCCGTGCACGCAGCATCTCTGCGGGCGGGAGAGCCATCAGGTCTACCTTAGTGAGCTCCCAGCTGCTGCGAAGCATCGAGCAGATGGAAAAAGCCTCAAGGACATCTCTGGATGTATTCAAAAATACCCTGGAGGTATTCAAAAAGCACATAGAGGGGGTACTCTGTAACATGGTTTAGTGGGCATGGATGATGGGTGGACTCGACGATCTTGAAGGTCTTTCCCAACCTAAATGAGTCTATGATTGTGTCTCAGAGGGGACACGGGTCCATCCACCCCTCTACCATCCCTCCGGCACTGTCCGGGCTCCGGGGATGCTGCAGTTGATCCAAAAGCAAAACGCTTCGTCTTGCCTCTGCAGAGCCGTGGGGAAGCTCTAGGGAGGGCAGGGACCCGTGTTGGTGGGGACAGAGGGTAGAAATGCAGGTGGTGGGAGGGCTGCAGATGCTGGTGGAGGGACAGGGGGGGTGCACAGCCCTGTCCTGCTCCCGCCGTGGCCCCCCCCCCCCCCCCCCCGGGGGGCGGGGGGGGGGGGAGGAGGCGAGCCAGGGCCGGTCCTGCTCCCTTGTATTTATCCACCAAAATCACGCAGTGCAGAAACCCCAGCAGCCAATGCAGGCAAGAGCAGGCTGAGTGGGGGTTCCCCCCTGCCCCCCCCCCCTCCTTTATTCACCTATTTATTTTTCTTTGCTTGCGAAATAATTAAAACCAAACCACCTTGTCCAGAAAAATCCCCTCGGAGCACCCCCTCCACACACACGGCTCTGTCCCCCTCCTGGAGACAACTTTTGGGGGGAGGCAGGACTGTCGCTGGCTGGGTGGCACAGGGACAGCTCGGGTGGGTCCCCACGGCAGGCAGCGGGTGCTGAGGAGGGGGCTGTTCTTGCTTTTGGCTGCGGCAGGTCAGCCTCCGCCAGCATGATGGAGGAAGGGCCCCCCAACTCCAGCGAAGGCCAGCAAGGCTGGTTCACGGCCGGGAACGGCAGCGGCAGCTCCTTGGACCTGGAGTCTGTGGTGCAGCCCCTCGCCTTGAACCCGTGGGACGTCGTCCTCTGCATCTCCGGGACCATTATCTCCTGTGAGAACGCCATCGTGGTGGTGGTCATCTTCTACACGCCGGCTTTCCGGGCTCCTATGTTCCTCCTCATCGGTAGCTTGGCCACCGCCGACCTCCTGGCCGGTTTGGGCTTGATCCTGCATTTTGCCTTTGTCTACTTTATCCCGTCGGAAGCGGTCAGCCTGCTCACGGTGGGGCTCCTGGTCACCTCCTTCACGGCCAGCGTCAGCAGCTTGCTGACCATCACCATCGACCGCTACCTGTCCCTCTACAACGCCCTGACCTACTACTCGGAGAAGACGGTCACCAGGACTTACATCATGTTGATCCTCACCTGGGGAGCCTCCATCTGCTACGGGCTCCTGCCCATCATGGGCTGGAACTGCCTGAAGGAGCCCTCCACCTGCAGCATCGTCAAGCCCCTGACGAAGAACCACCTCATCATCCTCTCCGTCTCCTTCTTCATGGTCTTTGCGGTGATGCTCCAGCTCTACGTGCAGATCTGTAAGATCGTCTGCCGGCACGCCCACCAGATCGCCGTCCAGAGACATTTCCTGGCCAGTTCCCACTACGTCACCACCCGAAAAGGCATCGCCACCTTGGCTGTCATCCTGGGCACCTTCGCTTCGTGCTGGCTGCCCTTCGCCATTTACTGTCTCCTGGGGGATTACAGCTACCCGGCCCTCTACACCTACGTCACCCTCCTCCCCGCCACCTACAACTCCATGATCAACCCCATCATTTACGCCTTCAGGAACCAGGAGATCCAGAAAGTGCTGTGGACCGTGTGCTGCGGGTGCTTCTCCTCCACCATGCCTTTCCGGTCCCGCTCCCCCAGTGACGTCTGACACGTCGTCATCCCCCCCGCCCCAGCCGCTCTGCACCTTTCACTTACCGATTGCAGTTGGGGGATTTTCTCCCCCCCCCCCCTTTTCTTTTCATTCCCAGAGACACATTGCAGGAGCTCTCAGAATCAAGCAGCTCTTCCCAGCCTCGTCCTTTGGGGCACAACCCCTTCTCTTCCTCTATTTTTCCACTTTTTGAATTTACAGGAGAGAAAAACATATTTTTTATCCATAATATAATCTATATTTATGCGTGCATGCGTGACAGAGAAGGGGGAGATCCTCATATTTTCTTTAAAACTATTTATGATGCTTTATTTTTTTAAGGGAGGGGCGATACCAGGAACATTTGCTCCCCTCTTGCTTTTTTTACAGCCTCGTTATGTACCTCAGATAGTTAAAATATATTTTGTACGCTTGAGGGGGGGGGGGGGAAGACTCACTTGCCGGAGGAGGAGGGACTCAAACCCACCCCCTTCTCCCAGCTATCCATCCATTTATTTATTATTTTTTAATTGTTATTTAATATGATTTTAATGCCACCCTCCCGCCGGCCCAGCGCTGGGGCTTGCTGCCCTCTAGTGCTCGCTACCTTTGGGCAGAGGGTGCTGCCAGAGGCTCCGCACCCCCAAACCCAGCAGCTTTGGGGGCCCCTGGGTGCTGCTTCCCCCTGCCTCCATGGCACCCAGGGCTGCCCCCACCCCCCCGCCAAAGCCTTTCTTTGGATTTGCACATTTTTTGGGTGGGTGGGGGAGATGGATGTGAAGAGGCCCCTTGGGATGGGGACCCCTTGGTGGGATGCTGCAGAGCAGGGGTAAGGGGGGGGGCTGCTTCTATGTTTACAACTGTGGGGCGGGGGAATAAAAGTAATTTGTGATACGAGATGGGGCTGTTTGATGCTGGGGAGGGGACAGCGTCTCTGGGAGTGGGAGGGGGAAGCAGGTTGAGGTCCCGGCGCCGTCACCCCGAGTCCAGGCAGGGCCTTCTCCCCGCTCCCTTTCCCTGCGCCCGGTTAAGAAATCCCAAGTGACAGCACTACCCCCACCCATCACATCCTGTTAGCAGGAGCCGGCCCTGGGGGAGCAGCACCCAGGGCCCCGGCCATCCTCATCCTCACAGTGGTCCAGGAGGCAGAAGGGCTGCATCCAGCCTGGCGCTGTTATTGCTGCCTCCATCACAGCAAGACCACGGGCAGCTGCCTGCACCCCGGCCCCTCTGCTGGCACGGGTGGCACAGGAGGGCACAGGGCTCTGCCTGGGACCCCTGCGCCGAGGTGCCCGTGCTGCGAGAGCCACCGCGCAAATCGGGTCCGGGCTGCCCCGTCATTGCTGCCCACGCTGTTTGCATGCGGCGCTCATCGCAGGGAAGGCAGGGTTAACGATGGCAAAGCTAATTAGGGCAGCTCGTCCCCTCCGGTAGCAGGGCTCTGCGCCCCGAGAGCCCCCCGTGCCCCTGCCCACTCCGGTCAGGGAGCAGCAGGTTTCTTACAGGCATTTGTGCATCCACAGACACGCCGGGATGTGGCAGAGCCCAGGGCTGAAGAGCAGCCGGAGCCCGGCTGGGTGCTACGGCACGGGCGGTGCAGAACGCCTGCCGCTCCCCGAGGCTTGGCTTCACCTTGGGCGCAGGGACCTGGTGGCAGCCCGGAGGGTTGGTGCTGTTTGTTGCAAAGGAAAGAAAGATTTCCTTTCGCTTCTCGGCCGAGCTGAGCGCTGGAAAGGGGTTACGGCAGCAAGCGTCAAGGGGAGATGGGGCTGGCGAGAGGCTGAAGGACCCGCAGACCGACGTCTCCCGCTCTCCAGGGGCTGGGCTCAGCGCTGGCATCAAGGCTTAGGGAATTTGGGGCTCCCCTTGTCCCCACCAATGTTAAGCCAGGAGGAAAGGAGCAAAGCTCAAGGGTTGGAGGCACCTATCGTGCCCCAGGGCTGAGCCGCGGACACTCCATCCATCAGCCGGGGGATAATTCCCCAGCTCGCCTCCCCCAGCAGTGAAAAATCCTGTAATTCCCAGCCCCGCTTTATTCACAGGGAGTTTATACCTGGTTGTTCTTATGTCAACATTGCACGGCAGCTTAAATAGCTTTTCTTTCCCTCGTGCTTCCCCTGCTGATGTCTTCAGAGGGAGCAGCCGCAGCCCCTTTGCTTCTCCACAGTGGGCAAGCCTGGCCGGTCCCTTCTGCTCCCTGGGGTCCCTGTCATCTCCCCTGGGGACAGGGTGACACGCTGGGGTTTGCTGCAGGGTGCGCAAGCGTGTGGCATAAAGGCAGCACCATGCAGGTCTGCTGGGACCCCCCCCTCAGGCTCCCACCCCCCACGGCTGGCGGTGGGGTGGGCACAGGGCTGCAGCCCCCAGCTCCTGGCAGGGCTGCGCCGGAGCTGATGGGGCTTCCCAAATTCATCCGGGGGGCGGCGGGGGGGTACTCACAGGACTCAGGAGCTGGGGTGAGCCTGGCATCAAAAGCCACCACGACCCAGCTCCAGTAACTCAGGAACCCTCGGAACTGGAGGCCGCACCGAGCCCTTGTACCCACCAGCGTGGGTCCCCCGAGAACGTCACCCCTCGCGGCCCTGTCCCCTGCTGCCACCAGACACAACAGTGACCATCGATCAGTGCGTGGCTGCCCTGCGTGCCACTTCCCGGCTTGGAAATGCGCCCTTCGGCTCCTACCTGTGTCCAATTCCCTCCTGCCAGGATGGATGAGGAAAACCGAGGCTGAACGTGGGGCTGGAGGAAAGCAGAACCCCAACCCTGCCGTGGTGCTGGTTGCTCTCCCGGCACACCAGCCAGTGACTCTGGAGATGTTCCTGGCTGCTCCCAGGCCTTCAGGGAACGGAGCAGGCGGCACCAAGCAGGGAGGTAAACAGCCCACAGCAGGGCCCAGCCCGCTCCCTTTTTTGGTGGAGAAAGATGCAGAAAGCGGAGGTATAAAAAAAACAGTCAAATCCATCCGAGAAGGCGCCCGAGTGCTGAGCAGACACCCCCACACCGCCAATGTGAAGGAGAGGCTCGGGAGGGACCGATGGCCCATCTTTGGGGCTAAAATATGAGCTAAGAGGCTGTGAGCAGAATAATGGCACCGGCATGCCATCACCCCAGCTGTGCATGCACATCTGGCAGGCCCAGCCCTCCCCAGGCACCCCCTGCCCAGCACCACAGCTCCCAGCAGATGCTGTAAGCCACAGGCAGCCTCTTGCCTCCAAACCCTGCCTATGCTGCAGTGAGGGCACGGGGGTCCGGGCAGGTTTTTTTTCCCCTTATCTGCTGCGGGCAGCCCCTGTCCCATTGGCAGCAGCGGGGCTCGGCTACGGCTTCACCACCTGCCCTTTGCCACCTTGCCAGGAGCAGCGACGCGGGGCGAGAGAGCTGGCAGTAACCATGGCAAAGCCACGGCCGCTCCCTAAGCCACCCGCTAAGGAGCCTCCACTCAATCCCTGATACTGAAAACACGGTGGCTTTGCCAGATCGGAGGAGGGAGGGAGGTTGCTGCTATCCCAAAACCTCCTACCAGCACCCCAAAACCCAACTAACCTGCCTGGGGCCGAGCCGAGAGCTGCCCATCGCCCACACCGCATCCTAGGGATGGGTCTCTGTTCCCAGTGGTTTACTGGGGTGGTGTTGATGGGTGCATCCCGGCAGGGAGCATGAGCCCCGACATCCTCCCTGCACCACCGTGGGCGGCCAGGCTGGGAACACCAGGCTACGGGGAGGGCTGAGCAGCCCCGGTTATTGGCCTGGGTTACATTTAAATGAGAAACCTCAGCCCTGGCTTGGGGGATTTTGTTTCCTTGGAAGCAGGAGCAGGCAGGAAATGAAGAAAACGCGGCCCCGCTCGTAAGCATTCTACCAAATGCCGAAGGCAGTGGGGCAGCGGGAGGCTTTTCTCGGTGCCGCTTGGGCTGTGAGCATCGTCCCCGGCCACCACCGGAGCCGTGGCTCTGGGAGGCATCGGCCAGCGTTTCCCGGGGAGGAGAGCCTGTCCGAAAGTGCCACTCCGGGTGGGAGACGGCGAACAGCAGGGTGGAAAGGAGGTCCGTCTCCAGCACCCTGCAGCCTCCCATTTTATTCCTGCAGCAACTTCTGATGCAGAAGGCAGTTTCGTGCCAGGAGCCCTTGGCTGCCTGACCGGGGTGCAGGGGCCCGGGGCCGGCAGCACCCTCTGCTCCCCCCAGACAGCTCGCAGAGGACCGGGCTCCCACGCTGGCTCAGGCCTGGGGCTTTGTCTAACTCAACCTGGCCTGGAGACGGCAATGGGGAGCGGAATTTGGCCGTGGCCACATCCCCAGCTCCGCGCCGGCTGCCTTAAGCCCTCCACATGCAGGCGCTGGCCTTTGCGGGAGCGGATGAGCCCAGCGCAGAGCTGCTGCCCTGCCAGACTGCAGAAACTTGAGCTCCAAATACATAATTCCTCTGGCACCCCGTGGTTATTTGTGAGCTGCTGTGAGCAGATGGAAGAGTTACAGATAAAGCCATCCGCAGCACGGGAGCCGATTGCCTTCCCCACACAACCGCGTAGGCAACAGCAAAGGCAGGGAGGAGAGAGGGAAAAAAAAAAAAAAAAAAAGGCAGAAAGAGAGCGAGAGAGAAGGAGTCAGCCATTTCTACAGGGGCTGAGCTGCCATCTCGGCACACCTACGTGCAAGAAATGGGGACTCTCTGCTGGCAACGGGCCCTTCCCGGGGAGTTGGAAGAGGGTAGTGCTCTCCCACCACCCATGGATGCTTGGCTAACGAAGGCAGCGCGAGTCGGGGGTGACATTGGCAAGGCAGAGCGCTGCCACACACTGGGAGAGCAGGCTGTTAACGCTGATCAGAGCTGGCAGCGCCTGCACTCGCTTTGGTCCCAGAGGGGGAATTAAGGGAGAGAAGCTGACGTCAGTGGTGGAAAGGACACGCAGCCCACTCGTCCAAAGCAGCCGGCAGCATCTTCTGGGTGTTGCTAACACCACCTTGAAGGAGAAAATTAAATAGGTCTTTGGAGACAGGGGCTCCTGTGAAGCCAGAGCCCGGCCAGCTGTGATCCGGTGCCGAGCCCCATGGAAGAGACAGACAAGCAAACACATCAAAGGCTGGGGCCAAGGCCAGAGTGCCAAGGCACAGCAGAACCCGAGAGACTCTCCCCCAGCTGCAGCAGCTCCTCCATAGGACACCGCTGCCCACAGAAGGGGCTCAGGCTCCGAGAACACCGCACACGATTCATCTCGCTGCTGGGCTTTTCCTCCCCGCGCTGAGCAAAAACCCCGGGCCGAGGAGCAGCAGGACAGAGGAGGTTTCTCGGTCTGCAGGAGCGCTCCCCGACTCCGTGGGTTGCTTGTACACCCACCCCTCCAACTGCCAAAGGTGACTTTCAAGGCCTGGTACCCCAAAAGCACAGGGCTGTGTGCTAGTGTGTACCCCTAAAAAGCAGAGGCACCAAGTTAGCCCTGGCCACAGCCGCACCCACCCAGACAAGGGAGCCAGGGGCACCGGCTGCTCCTCCCGGATTTGAGATGGAGCCAAGAGCCGGGACACACAGCACCAGGGACGTGGAAGCCCAAGAGATCCCTCCTTCCCCTGCCCTCCGCGCCCCAGCACGACTAAAGGGCTTGCTTGTTCAGAAGCTGGCAAGGCCAATTAATCTAATGAGGTTTTGCAGCCAGGGACTATTGTCAGCCAAGAAAGGCACAGCGCTGCAGAGCGAGCGCACGGGTGTCTCCTAGAAGCCAAGGGAATTTGGCAGAGCAAAGCTCGCGGTAAAAGCAGGGACGAGGAGCAGCAGGGACGGATCCTTTTGTTGCTCTCCACCGACCGGCAAGAAAATACACCCGCACAACAGGCTCACGTACCAAGCCCAGACAAGGCACCTGAAAACAGGGCCAGGAGCCATCGCTGCTGCGGCTGGGGCCAGGCAGATTAACTGCCTAAGGGACCTTGAGCAGCTGAAATGAAGGCAAAAAAGCAGAAGCAGCCCCCTCCCACCCCAGCTGCGGCAGCTCCGCTCTTGCAAGATGGAGCATGGGCTCATTTTGTATGGCAGGGAGCACACACGGGAAGCTGGTAGCTCCTCCTGGATAACGCTTCCTTGGCGCCGCTACCCACGGCAGGCAGCACTAACTACCACCATCGATAATCCTCGACCCACCTTGGCATGGCTGCATTTCGGTACTGGAAGAGGCTTCTGCGCGGATGGCGTTTGCAAGACAGCTTGGGACCCGCTGGCTTTCTTCATCCCTCTGCCCAGGCACCTGCAGACAGGACACAGCCCGGGCACCCTCAATGAAACGTCGAATGCAGCCAGGCTCCCCAAATTACACCCCTGCGAGATGCAGTACAGGACACAAGTTGCATGGGCATGAGCTACTCACGTGGCCCGGCACCGGCCCATGCTCCTGGGGAGGAGAAGTCACACACGGACAAGTCGCGGCAGCCCCTGTGGCCGGGACCAGCCACTTTCCATGTGCAGGAGACCACACCGCAGCTCCCCAACACATGCTTGGAGTAACACACACAGGCACCGATTGGATAGAAAGGTTTTATCAAGTTTACAGTTTTAAAAAAGGATCAAAAAAAATTAAATTTTTTTTTTTTTACATGTACATTACAAAAAAAATTTGAAATTGGGATCTTCATCCAGGGGTTACTGAGCTGATTATAAAATAAAAAAAAAAAAAAAAAAAAAAAAAAGCAGCAGTAAAGCCTGGCTTACACAGCAACCGACAGGGAAAAGCACAGACAGACATTACACAGGAAAACAGAAGGCAGTGAGTCTGCGCCGGGCTGCACAGGTACTGACCGGGCTCCACTCCCCCAGCAGCAGCAGCTTTACGCCTGCTGCATCCGTGCACACGAGGCAGCAGAGTCTGGCCATCAGTGTTTATTTTGCAGGGGTAAGAAAACCAAACAAGTCTACAGTATTTTGCTCATGAGGTTGGGGGGTTTTTTTTGTTTTTTTTTCTTTTTCCTAAGCAGAGTTTCACTGCTGAAACTCCTTTGGTCTGAAGTGAGTAACCCCCTGCACCCTGAGAGTATTTGTCAAACATCACCCTTCCGACCCCCAGCCTGGCTGGGTCCTTTGAGGGCACTTCCCATCTCTCCTCCCACCATATCTTCTGCTCAGCAATAAACCCCTAAGATACAAGTGGAATAATTACTCTTATAAATATATTTATATCATGTAGGAAAATAAGGCACTTCAGGAGGGTTACAGCTCGTCTAATTCTATGACATTCTAATCAGGAAGAAAAATGAGTTAGTTTCTGAAATGAATTAAAATGAATGTTAATACAGTAATAAAAACATCAGATCC
The DNA here is from genome assembly GCA_035590195.1 of Aviceda cuculoides. NCBI lineage: Eukaryota > Metazoa > Chordata > Aves > Accipitriformes > Accipitridae > Aviceda > Aviceda cuculoides. The sequence continues at coordinate 4,627,985 of JAVJGG010000021.1, forward strand.
ACTTCCCACTTCAAGGCTTTGTTTAAAAAGCAAGAGAAGAAAGCACCCCCCGAAATCCAACAGCAATGAAACCTGACCTGGGGCAGCTGCAGCTGCCCCACACAAGGCCCTGCCAGCTAGCTCCCCGCCAGAGCTGTCAAGGGCAGGTACTTTCAAACAAGGCACGTTAAATAAGTTCACGACGGGAACAAGAACAAAAAAAAAAAAAAAAAAAAATCCTTTCCCTGAAACGACACTCCACACAGTTTCTTGGCCATCTGGGACCTCCAGGAGCCCCTTCCCTCGATCTGGTCTGGTGCTTTGGGTCTGATAAGGAGAGGAGAAAGCAGTGAAGGTCACCGACTGCGGATGAGGCTCCAGGCTGAGCCCAGGGAGCCGGGACGAGGGAGGCTTTCCCTGAGAGTGCGGGAAGGGGGGCAGCGGGGGAGAGGCTGCCGGGAGCAGCAGCCAAGCACTGCGGGCGAGGACACCGGGAGAATGTTTAACCAGGAGCGTGGCGCCGGGAAGGGGAAGGCAGCGGCGGCCTGCCCAAACTTGCACGCCCCGAGCAAACGGCTCCCAGGACGGGCGAAATGGCTGCTCCGGCTCTGCGTCTCCATACGGACATGGGTTGGGCTGAAATGGAAAGACAGGGGCTCCTCCCGGGCAGGCGGAGAGCGGGGAGGACCCCAGCTGCCAGCTCTCGCTTTTGGCTTTGTGAAATGCTTGAGGTTCGCCCGCCGTGCTGTTCAACCCAGCCTTACACGGAAAAAGGGGAGGAAGGAGTAACTTAACACAAAATGACAAAGATGGCAGGGGAGTCCAGCACAGGCCCTTGGTCTACATGGGGCAGCAGCCCTGCAGTTACAGCACAGCTGCTCTGTCTTGCAAAGGTTGTTTTTGGCACCTCTCCTCTTCCCCTACTGGTTTAAGAAATATTAAGCTTACTTGGTGGCCCAGCGCTCTGCGATTTTGCAACGATACTCAGACGGTCACTTTACACCAGTTGTTTCTCAGGGATCTCCATGCCAGGCTCATACCACTTCTTTTTGCAATTGAAAGAGATTTAAAAAACCAAATAATCAACCTTCCCTTCCTGTCCACAGCCCTTCTGCTTAAGATCCAGCAGTTTTGAGTCTCACCTTGGGATGCAAGTTTGAAAGCAGAGGGTGGTTACAGCAGGCTTGCATGGACAAAGCAGGGTTCCTCCTGCTGCCAGGAGGGCCTTGCAAGCAGGCGAGGCAGTCAGAGGAGCCGACTCCACCCGCAGCCATGCCAGATCGCCCGCACAGCATCCTTGTGCAACAGGCAGCACGTGGGGCAACTGCGTCCCTAATGCCTCCCGGCATGGCCCTGCCTGACAGACCATCCATCTGGGTCACAGAGAATATGGCACTTTTCTGTATTTCACGTGACAGGAATACTCACTCCCCTTTCCCAACAGGGGCCAAGTCTAGTTAAGGCAATTTAAAATTAACCCAGGTTTGGCATTTGCGAGTTCCTCGCTTCCCTGTGTGATAATGCTGTCAGCCCGGGTTAGCTTAAAGGTCTGTTTTCCCCAGGAACCTGTCTCCGAGAGAAGCCAGAGGAGGATGCTTACAGAAAGAGCAGAAAAACAAGAGGCAGTGATTCTCCTCTAGCCCCCCTTACCCAGCTTGCAGCAATAATCAGTTTGCATTTCCAAGTCCCTACACTGCACGATGGCTCACTGGCACTCGAGGGGTTTGTTCCCTCTTCCAGAACCTGGAACTAGCACGGCTCAGATGTTCCCAGCCCATCGGGATGCCTCACCGTCTACGCCCTTTACATCCTGCCTAGCAGCTGATTTGCAGACAAAATCTGATGGTGCAGCGGTCCACTAAATCTCTCAGGGTCGCACTGGATCTCAGCTTGATCCGCAACCCCGAAAAGCCCATCCTCCAGGTCATCATCTGCTTTGTCAAAGATTAAAAATGCGCACGCACACACACACACACACACACAAGAAATCAGTAAGAACTCAATGGCACAAACTGAAGCCATCAATCAAACCCCAAGAAGGATTTTCAGCAACCTGGCAGCCTCGGGCTGGGCCTGGCGTTGCAGGTATCAGCAACATCATTAAACGAGGCAAGCCAAAGAAGAAAGAACAGGCACAGGCTGGCAAAATACTTTACAATAGGAAAGGCAAAGAGGTTGGAGAGTTGGTCTTAATGGGACAGGCAGCTGGTCCCACCCCACAACAACAGCTGGACACACGATCTCCAGAAGGCTTTGGAATTGCTTTCTTGCATGACCCTGAGAGAGTCACATCCAAATTAAAATACCAAAAGCACATCTGTAGCATCAGGGGTATTTGTTTCTAGATTTCCAAGATATGCTTACGTTCGGTGTAAGGTAATATAAAACAGCAGTAAAACCTAGGTCAGCTAGTTCAAGTTCACCATTTTCTCCCCCTGCCAGTACTGTATCTGTAGTGAGCAGCCTGGGAATTCACAGGGTTAGTGAGGAGAAGAAACGTTTCCTTAGAAGTAACTAATGAATTATAATAACAAAATTATGGGAAACAATGTAGGTTAGGTCCAATGTAACCGATGGGCAACTCAGTTCACACAGTAGGTGTTCTTAGGCACACAAACTCCCCTCCTTAGGTGGAAGGGAGGAGGAAGCAAAGGCAATACCAGCATTTTCTGCTACTCAAGTCCCTGTGCAAAAAAGTATGGTCACCCTGCTAGAAAAAGCACCTCTTCAAACTGACTGCAGCATTGCCCTGAACAGGCCAAAGAAGATCAAAGTGCCTGGTGTTCAGAGAACCCCTCCCCGCATCATCTCCCTGCTCTAGGCACTTTTTTTAAACACACTCTCAGCATGAATTGGAGAAATCGGCAAAGTGGAGTTTCACCACCACTCACTGCTGACCACACAGATGTGCCTCAGTGGGGCAGCGGCTCTGCTCTCCCAGAAGTGGGAAGCCGAGCAACCATCCTGCCCTGGCTTTGCATCCCTTTGTGCAAGTCCCCTTTGGCAGACTTGGTGAAGCAGTCCAGGAGATCTGAGGAAGGTAAAGGCAGCTTTTAAAATAAAGAAGTCCCTCCTCACATTGCACCCAATGCACTCCACAGCCCTAGAGCCAGGAAGCGCACCCCACGCAGGGTAATCTGGAAATAATACTAGGGGGTCAGAGGGGAAAGATTTGTGCACTATTGCCAAAAACTGATTATTTGACAGTGGGATGCAGCAGAGAACAGACATTTAAAGCCCATTTTCTTGCAGTACTACCAGTATTCACTGGAAAGGAAGAGCCATCAGATCAACTGTCTGCTGTTGCAATGAGAAAACTAGCTGAAAATGTCCTTCATCTGAAAGGCCACACGGCCACAACAGGATCATCCATCTTTACTTTAAAAATCCCTCAGGATGGAGGGTTTATACGTGCTCTGCCTGGTGGCATCAAGAATCTGGAGGTTTAGCTCTATTTTAAATAAGCAACCGTTACACCCCCTCCAGCTAAATCCCAACGCCGCATCCCTCAGTGTCCGTGAGGAGACCTTTTGGAAAGGCAGAGCACAAAGTCCTGCCAAAGCCAGAGGGGGAGGGAGGGAAGATATGCTGCTGGTTGTCTGAAAACCCTTGGCACATCTTTGGTTACGGGATGAAAAAGGAAGTGGTGGAAGGTTTGGCCACCTGATTCTTTAAGATGTTAACCCAGGAGAGAAGGGGAAGAAGGGGACAGGACTGTGGTTAATCCGACCATTCATCCTCATCGAACTCTGAAGAGTCGTCCTCAGAGTCGCTGTACTCCACAGCGATGCGGCGTGACAGGATTGTTGCCACATCATTGCCCACAACGTCCCGCTTCTCCTGTTCCCGCTGCTCCTCCACCTTGCGGAGCTGGAAGCCTGTTGGGAAGAAGGCAACGGAGGGGATCATTCAAAGGCTCTGGTCACACTGAAATCTCCAAAGCAGCCATCCCTTTGACACAATCCCCTGAGCAAGGCAGCCTGTCCTCTGCCAGTGAGTATTGGACAGGCTGTGGGATAACGCTGATGGTGAATGACAGCCAAGACAGGCTGGGTGGGCAGGTGGAATGGGAAGCGAATCGTTTCCGTGCTCCTCTGAGGGGTTACACCACTGCTGTTCAATCCACTTGCAAACTTGGACCACACCAATTCCAGTACTGCCATCTCCAAAGGTGCAGGTGGAGGCACAAAACCTTTTGAGGTTGTCATCAGGGTGGGCAGACAAGGAGGGACCGCAAGGAACAGGTCTCGAGCAGCAAGGCAGTTACACCACTGCTCATGAGATGGCTCCCAAGTGCTCTCAGTTGGATACTGTGGGGTTTTTCCAGAGGCAAAGGAGAAGGTTGGTATTGAAACAAAACCTTACCTTGACGAATAGCTGAAAGCAGATCACTCCTGGCATCGCTAACCGCAGGCAAGGATGACTTGGGCTTGGAGGTGGAGGTGTCTGAAGGTGGAGGAGGGGGTGGGGGACCATCCAGGCCACTGGAAGACAGAGGCGGTGGGCCAGGAGGCGGCGGTGGTGGAGGGGGAGGCGGCGTATTCCCACTGCCTGGCTGTGTCAGTGGAGGTGGGAGCACGCTGGCATATTCGACTGCTGGAGGGGGTGGTGGTGGTGGCGGGGCAGCAAACTCGGGATGAGGAGGGAAAGAAGGGGGTGAGGGTGGTGGTGGAGTTCCCGGGGATGGGAAGCCCATGGGAGGTGGTGGAGGGGAGGTGTTTCCCAGCAGTGGTGGTGGTGGAGGTGGCGCCGGAGGGGGAGCAAAGCCTGGCCTGGCTGCTGAGGGGGATCCGATCGGAGGAGCTGGTGGTGGGTGACTTGGGCTAACCAGGCTGGATCGTTTGGTCCCTCCAGAACCAGAACCTCTTTGGTTGTCTACAGGATAGCTGTTGCAACAGAAGGAAAGAGACATAAGGCTATTAGCTGTGAGGCCAGATTAGACTGTACAATCTCAATGTTAATGCAAATCATGTGTGTTTGTTGCAGTCCAGGGGAAAAAAAAAAAAAAAAAGTTCCAGCTTTAACTGGTGTTTCCAAGAGACCTCACTCCTTGGTTTTAGTTCCCTTGCAGTGTTTCTTTTGGCCTACACCACCAGAACAAAAGAAAGCTTCTAGAGACTGGCAGAAATGCTATCACCCATCCCATCTCCCAGGCTGACAAGAACATGAGCCATCTCACCTCTCCGCCAGAGGCCAGGCGTCGTGTCTGAGCTCAGAGCAGCCTCCTGGCTTAAGAGCTCCTGCAGCAATGCAAGCCACTACCCCTCCACACTGAGGTCAGACTTATGACACGCCAAGCAGGGATGTCTACCGTGATAAATCGCACAAGGACTGGTGGGTGTGCCAGGAAAGCATATGCTCTGAACACCTGCTAGGAACAGATCTCTTCACCGGATTCCATGGCTCAGAGCTGGAGACCAGCAGCCATGTCTCATAGCTCACCATGGGGAGTGAAGAAGAAGACATGGAAACCCAACATGCTCTTAAGGAAAACACCTATTCATGACCAACTGAATCTCCCAATTTTGGAAGCTGTGTTTGTACCAGAAAACACTACTGCCCATAAGATACTGCAATACCCTATCTACGTGTAAAGGAAGCCTTAAACTGACATCCCCTTCCACGACAAGACAGAAAAATAAGGTACTTTTGCTACAAAAATGTCACAATTTTTAACAGTGCACAGTGCTGATCCAAGACAGACTACTGGAGATCAAACCTAGTTCCCAGGGTTCTTTAAAAAACAACCACCAAAACAAAACCAGAGAAGGGAGATCTCTGTGGCTGGCAGAGATCTAAGCAACTGCATAAGGCAGCGTAAGCTTCATCTGAAAGCTCGTTTCTGCTCTGCCCTAGAGGAACATGTCACAGAGTGGAGGGCTTGGTCTCTTTGACACATCAGAAGAGCCTCTTCTGCAGCATTGCTGCCTTTGGATAAGATGGAGACAAGCTAACGCAGTCCTGTCTATCAGACATACTTCCTCCTGTTACTCTGGACTCTGTTTTACTGCCTTTAAAAAAAAGGCTACTCTCTTGTTTCACCTTTTGTGTCTTGAGCTACTGCTGGACCATAATTCTCATCTCTAGAGGTGACTGGAAGTCACCATTTCATCAGATACAAAGCAGCTACCCTGAACTTGCACTGAAGTCTCTGGGAAGAAGTCAGCTGGTGTGCTCAAGTCCTTTAAATTTAACTACGTCTACATCTTCAGTGCCCACATTGTGCATTTGTCAGAGATCATAGGGCAAATGGTAACAAAATCAGCAGAGAAAGAAACCGTTCTGCGCAGAGCTCTATCAGGAACGTAAGTCTACGTGCTCTGGACCAACTGCATTGGAAAACACATGCAATGGAGCCAGACCATTAATAAGGACCCCACTGTTCTAGAAAGCGAAATAAGCCTCCTCTACTTCTTGCCCAAGCCCACTGCGCCCTTCTGTATGGGAACACCGACAGTGGTTGGGATTTACGGAGAGCTGTTCTGCCTGTGCCTCTGTCCCTGCCTGCAGTTGCACTTCCCCTCCAGAGAGGAGCATTCTGGTTCCCATACAACACCCGTTAGGAAGTTATGCTGAACTATCTCAGCCTGTCTCATGTCATCCTTTTACACCACCTACTACTCCTTGGTGACAGAAGGGATCCCGTAGGCTTACCTAAATTCCACCGGGGGCGGAGGCAGGCTGTCATCTGGGAATGAAGGAGGTGGTGGCACAATAGAGTCAGTCTGCGGCGGTGGCGGGTAGCAGTTCACGTCCATGCTTTCGTTTGAACCGATGCTGCCGTTCTGATACACCATGTTAGAGGGGTACCTGAGTGAAAGCAAGAGAAGTGATTTATTTAAAGAGTTCAAGGCAATGTCTAAAGCTCATTTCCCACCCCCTCACTCACAAGAGCTTTGCTCCTGGAAGGGTTACAACAAACAACCATGCAGCAGTTCAACCACTGAACGGCAGTGATATTAACCAAGTCGATGGATCAACCTGCAAGATTTAGAAATGAGGTTTTCTAGCAGGAATGGCTTTTCCCAGCACAGTGGGACCTGCCTTTAGGTTGAACCTTATCAACCACCATGACAGGACACACAAAACTAAAACTTAAAGCAACATTTAAAAAAAAAAAGAAAAAAGAAAAAAAAGTCTCTGTTTCTCAAAGCATCCTATATGAAGAATTATGTACAGCTGTATTAGTATGCTCTGCGTAATTCTTTGGCTAGAATTTGCCCAGATGCTCTCGTGTTTGTTTATTGCTACCACACATCAGAACAGCATGAGTATATATTTTAGTGAACAAGAAAACACCAAAATAAAAAATACATTTCTTAACATTTGATTCTAGCAAAAACATTTATAAGAGCATGTTTTGACCAGTGTGGACTTGAAGTACTCCTAGTTACAATGGGTATCATCAGTGGCAAAAAAAGAAGAGGTACTCCTAGATGCCAAAAAAAAAAAAAAAAAAAAAAAAAAAAAAGCTTGAGAATAGAGTATCAAAAAGAACCCAAGGAACGGCGATGCCATTAAAAGCAAGTATCCAGAGCTGAAATAGTGCTGAAGGGAGAGACCACTCTCACACTCAACTTTCAACGAGCTCATTTCACTGTGGGGCAGTGGAACCACCCCACTCTTGGGGGCTCTGGACCTCAAGTGAATTCAAATGCATGAACATGCCTATACCAGAAGAGAGGAGCAAGAAAATGGTGCTGTTGTGCTGCTCGATTCCTCTGCTAGAAACCAAACCTGTTCTCCTATTAAACTAAAAGCAAGTTTTATTTTTAGCTGGAGAGTGTGATTTAAAGAGAGATTTTTCTTATATGAAAGGAAGCTGCAAGGAGCGAGCAAGCGAGAAGTGCATTGTGGGGAATTCAGTCTGCTTCCAGCCTTGCTGGTGTCAAAAGTTAAATGAATTCCCAAGCCAGAAGCGCTAAAGAGAGATCTGTAGCTTGAAATACTTGGATGGGGACAGCCCCTTTTTCAACTTTAGGGTGTGAAGAGCCGTTTGTGAAATGTTACAAAGCAGTCACACAATACCACCGAGATGCCACCCCGCTCCTCAGCGTAAGGTCCAGAGGCTAGGTGTGATGGGAAGGGCACCATGATGGGGTAGGGAGCCAAAGCTCTCAACACTTTTGTGCCCACAAGACAGGCAGCTGAGAGCAGACTTGCTACTGAAGCTGTTCCTGCCACCTTGTTCAAACCATGTAGCTCTCTGATTTATTTAGCAAATTTTAAATCAGCAGACGGATTTACTTTGGAGAATCTGATTAGTGGCAGTATCGATCCGCACTGTGCAGCAGATCTGGAGAAGCTGCAGAGCAGGGTGAACTGCATTACAATCAACAACACCCGCCTGCTCCCCCTCGCTGGGGAGCTGAACAGAGAGCCCCAGACTTGCTTACCCAGCAGGACCATGTTTGTCCTTTGACTCAACAAATTCTTGTCCCATTTTCAGCTTCTCCCACTCTTCTTTCCGGGTTTTGATTTTCCGCGGATTCACATTTCCTCGGTTTGGATTCTCCTTTTTCTCTTTCTAAGGGAGGAGGAATCAAACAGAAGCCTTATTTTGCTTTAAACTCACTGGGAACAGGAAGGGATAGGACAGACCTGTAGCAGTTTCAATAAGATACATTCTCAAAGAGGGCCAGGATTTTTAATTTACTTTCCTGATTGCTGCAAGCTCCAAAGATCTCCCATACAAAGAAGCTGGAGCAGAGATAGCATAAAAAAAGACAGACAACATCAGATTTCCCCAGTGCAGCCCAGACATGATGCCATCGTTACTCCATGGCATGACCACCTTGAGGGCAGAGCGAAAGCTCAGTTTCCCACATCAATTCAGTTTTTGGCCTGTGTGTCAAGACTGCCAAATCTCACTATCATCTTGCTGGTGTTAAGTGCTTTGAGGTGCAATATGGACACTTGCCCACAAAGAACTGAGCTTTAGCTAGCCTCACTCTGTATTCTAACACGGCCGAAATCTCTCCTTTGTTATTTTGATTGAAAAATCATGATCTATTTTGATATTTAATACTCCCATTGCTCAAAAGTGAAATAAAGTATGCTCAAATTGAATCTTTTATGGTGTAAGTTTCAGTGTTGGTAAACATGGGTCCAAATCCCCAGGCAACCAAACCAAGAATTCTACCTGGCATTTTCAGCTTAAATGGTTTTGTTAAGCCTCCCGCTTGCCCCTAATTTAACATTAGGGCCTGGTTTTGCACTCCTGAAGGGACATTTTCTCTTTTCTTTATTCTTCCACTGTAGAATTTATTACGCCACTCAACACACTGCGGTGCTGGGGCAGTGGGATTTGCACCGCTTCAACACTGAACAGACCCCTATGCAACATCAGAACCGCAGAAAAGACACTGATGCAACTTTCTCCCCTGCTGACTGCACCAGCACTACCTTTGAGAACTACAAATTACACCATTGTAACCACACAAAGACAGTGGCATTTGGAAAAACAGATCAAAGGTATCTTTGTTTTCTTTTTTTAATTAACAAGGATGAGAGTAAACCAGAAAAAACCTTCACTGAATTGGTCCCTAAAGAGCTTAAGAGAGCAAACCTGAATTTTGGATAGCAATTTTGGAGTCCAAGATTTATTAGCACTTCCCACCTCCTATTCTTCCCTGACATGCCTCTGTTGGCAGAGATCTCCCATTTCCTCACCCTATGTTTCCGCTTCTCTTTCATAATATCCTTGGTGTCCTGAAGCATTTTCTCTTTCCAAAGGTCAAAGAAATATGAAGGATCCGTGTAGAATTTAAGTGCCTCTTTGCCATCATCCCTAGAACAGGGAAGGGGGAAAAAAAAAAAAAACAAACAAACCACACAAACAAGGACCAAGTCACACATTTGTTTGAAGCCCAAAGAAAATGCAAGGCATAATCCCAGATGACAGTTTAAATGTCTGCAGTAAGAAGGTCAAACATGCTGCTCTTCCCTCTGTCCCCCATTTCAGAACAGGCAGTGGACCCACAGCCTCACTTGTCCTGGCCCTCCCACTTGCCATCGCTTTTGTCCTCACACAAACTCTCCATTACTCAGCACCTGAAGAGCTCAACTGCTCTGAACAATCACCAAGAGAGCAGCAGGTCTCTCACTTCAACTCCCACTTGTTTGTGTTGTATTTTTGGTGTGAAAAAAACCTTCTCCAGCTCAGGAACCCTAAATCAGACCAGCAGCGTCCTTGAAACTCATGAGTGAGCGCGCGCACACACACACACACACACTCTCCTCCTACTTTGCAGTGCAGCCGCGTCTGGCAGAAGACAGCTGCCTCCAGCTATCTGTAATTACTTTTACCTGTTCAAAAGATATTTATGGATGTGGGCTAAGTCTCTGTATTCTGACCCCCTTTACTTCTACTACCTATAAGATGAAATCAGAGCAGGACTGCTCAGAAGAACTGGTTACGCAGCCAGCGTAGGTCACATCAGATGTCTCAGACCAGGCACAGGCGGCCACAGAAAGCATCTCCAGATCTACAGGAGTCTGCTGCACCCACCTGGGTGAGAGCCATTTACAGATGTATGCTCTGCAGTTTGCACTGCGGCTTTCTGGAAAGAAGCCACAGGGCTACAGAGAAGCACAAGAAAAATGCATCATCTGCACAACTTCTAGCATGTTTATGCAGTGCCAGCCAAGCCTTGCCCCAAGGCAGTCACAAAAGTGACAGCAGGTAACCAAATATATAATTTTCTAGCTACCCTCATTTGTACAGCCCCAAAAGCAAAGTTCCACGTAATCCGGGGGATGGAGATTTCCTGGTGGATCTCAGTGTAGCAAGTCAATTTCCCAGTGGAAACAGCTACTTCAATACAGCACAAGATGGGAAACAACCTCATCAGCAGGTTGGGAGAAAGAGGTACTCTGCAAGGGAGCAAGGGGCCAAGAAGGTATTGCAGCCATACCTGTAAGGTGAGAGAATGTTGAGAGGCGGAGGAGTATTGCAGGTCCTATAGGTTTCAAGGACAGGCACGGGGAGAGAATCTCTATCAAAGAGTTTCTGGTCCTGAGTAGTGGAGCTTTTGAAGGCCTTCCTGGTGTTAATGCCTTGCAGGGACACTGTAAGAAAGAGGAGAGAGCAAGTGAAGAACAGCTTGACCCAGGCCAATGACACTGAAGATAAAGTAGTGAACATCTGATTTCAGTTGGAGTTCTTGGCACGCTTAGCACTTCTTAAGGTCAGGTTCCTTTTCCCACAGATCTCTTGGGAAACCCAGCAAAGCTCAGATCATGTCGTGCCAAGATCTGCTGCTGTATAGACACGGCTCTCTTGAGAGTTGCCAATGTGGTTTTGAACCCCTGCGACCAAGACTCAAGGAGCACACCACTATCAAACTGCTGAGAAGTGAGTTTCCCCATGGAGACGAGCAAATCTAGACTCAGTCAAAAAGGCTATCCACATGAGCAGCATGGTGCTTTTTCAGGAGAGGAGGAAACGGTCCCTCTTAGTCCAAGAGAAGACGTTCCAACACCCATCGCAGCGTCACACTCATTTTATGACCATGAACCAACCATGCTGACTCAATGAGAATCTTTACCACGCTTGGTCTGCAAGGACTGTGCTCCACTCCATTACCTTCTTCCTCTTTGGGATCCAGCTGAGTGACTTTGACTTGCAAGCGGTCAACTCTCTCGACTAGAATGCTCACCCGAGAGGCAAAGGTGTTGGCTTGAGTAAACAACTCTCCAAATATGTCTTCTGCAAATTTACCTGGAATATTAAAGTGTCCACATTACCCTCGTGAGCCACATCAGACCACATTCAGTCTCCCACTTTGTTTTCTTGAAGAAAGAAGAAAGAAAGAAAGAACGAACCATGCTTCTTTTAAAGTTTGTCAGGGTTGAGTTTAACATCCAGGAAGAGAACGCTCTGTTCCACCAAAACCTCACATTTCCAAGGGATCTTCAAGCAATAAAGAAACAATCGAGACATACTTTCAAGTCATTATTAAAGTAACAAAATAAAGAGGGCTGACAATACTATAATGGTCTGAATCTGGATGGGTATGTAGGTCCTTTAAGAATCTCTGCTGTTCTGTTTATTAGACAGGCAAATACAGTTAGATTTTTATTGCTCTGGAGAATCTCAAAGGCTCCCAGTCTCCAGCAGGCCTGCCTCCAGGGTAACTGGCACATATTTACAAGCTCAAAGTAGTCTGCAACTAGAGAGCAGACCCAGTCCTTGATCCTAAAGCCTGAGCTATAACCACAGACGAAAGCACTGACCCTTTTGTTCCTTCAGGTGGCAGTGTCTGAAAAATTGATGCATTCACATTTATTCCAAATGAAAACCAAAGGGGAACTTCTCAAACAGGGATATTCTCTCTGTAACAGCTTGGATTGCCCAGTGCACTACTATGACAAACATCATCCATCGTTTGGACTGTGAGAGTGCCTAGGGGCTTGGATCAGGAGCTCGCTGCACCACTTACAAGCATAACAAAAAGATGTCCCCTGTCCTTAAGAGTTTAAAAATCTACACATGCAACAAGAGATGACCACAGGTAGACAGAGATGGGAGAACTGGAAGAAAATCAAGAACTTACGAGTACTGTCTTTTTGTTCTGCTCTCGGGCATAACCCAAGACAGGGAGGCCTAACCACGCTGAGGACAACACTGATCAGAACAGACTTGGCACTGACAGCAGACATAGGCCCATGGAGTTCCCACTGATGGGAAACATTTCCAGCCACGGCTGTTGAGTAGAAGGCTGCTCCCAATAAGCAGTCTGGTTTTGAAGTGCATCATCATATGGTCAACAGTTTGTTCTGGAATCTGTTACTCCTAAAGATCCTCTCTGACATTCAGGAAAGGATAACCAGTTGGAAGCCTAACTTTAACAGCAATTTTAGAAAATCTGGTTGTCTGCAATGAGTCACATCAGAAAGAGAAGCGCCCCTTCCACAAGGCAACGTGAGGGCATCCCCCAAAGCCCAGCTGCACAAATACTTTCAGCTATCTAAACTGACATATCAGCTACTTGTTCATACTCCCATGCAGTTCTCCTTACACTGCCAAGCACGGGGAACAAGCCAGGTTAAAAATCAACCTCCTCCACCCCTTTTGGTGGCAATGCCAGCTTGAAGTGTTTGTAGAAAGCAAATGCTGGAAGTTAACTTCAACTGACCTCCTCCTTCCACTCTCCTAGACAATACAGACTCCACATACATGCCATTAACAAGCCCAAACAGCTTTCCTCAAAGCTCATGAGAGGGATTTTATTTCTGGAGACCTAAGGGCCAGGTAGCTCTTGCTATAGCCAGGTTTCATGAAGCACTCCCCGTGTTCAACATCAGCACAAGACCAGCTCTCCTATTTGACCAAAGAGGGTGATCGTTTATCTATGGAATAATTTGACACCTCCCAGCAACAGTTCAAAAAAGGAAAGTTGTAATTTGGTTTCTACTTTAATGAGAACTGAAAATAATTTCTGAATTTCACAAGGAACTGCAAGAAGCACTAGGGAAAAAATTAAGTCTTTGGTTTGCAATACTACGTAGTATGTTTCAAGCCTAAAATAGTAAACAGCGTTGTATATACTGGTCTTGACCCTGGAAGGAGAAAGCAGCAATGGTCCGTATTCCCTTGCCTGTGTAAGTGCACCTGTACAGAGTTATCATCCAGCATCTCACATACCGTTCTGTGTTTCATGTACACTTTCAGACGGGGTAAGGCAAAGATTAATTTTTTGGTTTAGTTACTTTGACTGCAAAAGTGCAGCTTACAATCAGAATTATCTTTGTCATGCACTGGCAGGAAGACAGACGGCATGATTTAATAGGTCTTTCCATCTTTAGCTTGTGGATTCTATAAAATCACACAGAAACGCACAGTCGACTTATACAAAGTGCTACCAGCTGTGATAGTAACGAAGGGTAAACTCACTGGAATATGAAAGTTTGACAAGATTTATGTTTGCATCTTTGTAAAGAGACTGTGGTGCACTAGGCATGGCTGATTATTCACTTGACAGGGCTGTCACAGCCTACTGAACCTGCTTTACGTTCCTGTAATATTCAACGTATGAGGAAGGAGCGGATTTATTTTTCAGAAGTAAGAAGGAAAGAGGAGGGGGGGCAGGAGTTTGGTCATTTGGGTGCAAGCATTCTGTAGTAGTTAGTCTAAATATCGCTTCATTTAAAATACTGCTGACCCTAGGGAAGCGGGTAAGAGACAGCGCTCAGCATTTCCTCCCCACCTGCCTCGCTCCCCTCTTACACAGACAAGCACGCAAGTGTCAGCAAGAGCCACCTCTCCCGAGTTTTCCCTCCAGCGCTCTGCTCGAGGTATCTCCGATTGGTCCAGCAGCACGCACCTCCCTCCCCACATCGCTGAGTGAGGCTCCCAGGGTACCTTCCCGATAAAGAAACTGGGCTGCAATTTGGCTTCCAGCGCTTCACCCTCTCTGACGAGGTAGCAGCAGAGAAGCTTTCAATATCTGAGCTGCACAAAGAAGGTCTAAACCTGAAGGATCTCACCACGGCTCTGTCACACTAACCCACACTGCATGCCTTTGGACTGGGATTAGCTTTCTCTGCAGCTGAGATTTGCACAGCTTTACTGATTCTTCCTCATCATTTCACATGCACGAGATGGATTTTACTCACACTCCACAACCATCTTGGCTACAAGACCTAACAAATGAACAACAAGGGCCAGTTGAATGCGAGCAGAGAGACTGGTCTTGCCTGTGCAGTGACATTTCTACAACCCAACAGAATGTGATACTGACTGGCAGCAAACACAGGCCCAGATTTTAGCAACGACCGTGGTTTTCACTGCTGGAAAGAGACTGCACTCCAACTTTCCCTGCCACATTCACGTTATGGCAGAAGACAAGGGGCTTGCTTTGCAGAGCAAGCAGAGGTGCTTGCAGACACCACGCAGAAGCTAAACAATATATTAATTTGATTATCAAAGTCTTGCTTCAAGGGCAGAGGTGGCTAATCAGAATCCAGAGCATTTCGACAGAGTAAGGAGTCATCCCGGAGAGACCGCAATTAACTCTTCCTTTCTCCTACAGCATGTAGGCCCATGTTTTCCCCCCAGCCTTTACAAGGCTACTGGTCAGCCCACTGGAGAGCTGAGCTAGGCATTGCTACAGCTCATGCTGCCATTTGACCAAGCAGCCCCAAATGCCCGATACTCCAGAGACAACGCTTGGCTCAGACTGGGGACTTTGGGTCTTGCAATGCAACAAACAGCAGGGGCAAACAGGCAGCTTCTGCGTGTGCGCTTTAATTATCTTTCATTAAAAATAAGTCTACTGACACACTGTAGATTCAATGCAGTCAAGCTCCATTTAGTAGCGCGTGCAATTACAGGCACATTCTCTGACACAAGATCCTGGCTGCTCGGAGAGCCTCCCATTTTACAAGCCCGAGTTGTGCTCCATCCTTCCATCTGCAGTTTCGCTGCAGCCTCTCACACATGCACGCACACAGACATACACACCCCCCTCCCCATTTTCTCTTAGATAGGAAGGCAGTGGGACCAGGGATATGAAATTAGCATCAGATTTCTTTAGGAAAACATTTTAGCATTACCCAGGGAAGGCAGATGGGGGAGAAATAGGAACATGAGAGTAGAAAGGGAGCTAAATAAAGAGCACTAGCGACTCCTGAGGGCAACGCGCAGGCTCGCCATGGTACTCACTCAGGCTGCCCAGCTGTCGAATGACATTTGCCAGGGTGATGTTGGTCATGCATTCCAGCTCGCTTCGAACGCTAGGCAACGTCTGACGGCACAGGTGCCTTGGCTCAATGTTCCTCGTTACTAACGGCATGGTGGACCTGCTTCAGGCACTGTTCTGAAAGATGAAAAACAACCCAAAAAAGAAACAGGAAAGGATTACTCAACCGCAAATTCCAGGCACACCAGAGCCATGGTGTTCGTTTTTCCTGCTCTCAAATGGCTTTATTTATAAGCCTTCTTTCCCCCTCCCCACCCTTATAAAACTGGTTCATCAGAAATAAAGATCCTGCTGTTCTATGACTTGCAGTGACAGCAAAGCCCCACCAGCTCAGGTACAGAGGCAGAGATGGAAAACTACACATCTTCGCCCACATGCAAGGTGCTGCTGGCATTACCGCAGCCGTTGTTCCCTTCCTACCCATCCGCCGTCTCTGAGCAGTCTCCTTCCTCCCGCACAGTGTCTTTGGCGAGTCTTACAAGCTCTTCTTCAGAAATATTTTATACTTGCAATCAATAGGTTTGCTTAAACCAAGAGGATGAAGACGGGAGATGTTAAAAAAAGACCCCAGCTTCTTCCAGCACACCAAAGCACGTGTGGTGCCTCCCTCCTGGAGCAGCACAGACAGGGCTCTCCTGAAACAACAGGAAGCGCTTGCAGCTGACCAGGAAACTTTCTGGTGACTGTTCCTTATCCTGCAGGCTGCACCCCTCTTCCCTTGGGAAATCCCCCGGGGCCTGACGTTTACACTGGACCATTGTTTTGTGCTTCAGCAGTTTAACATTGAGGGAGCTCTAATCAGGATGCAGGACTAGAGCGTGCTCAGAAAGAAGTCAAGATTGATTGTACAACAGTCAGGACAAACTTCCAGTTCTTTAAAAAAAAAAAAAAAGAAAAAATTTAAAAAAAAAAAAAAAAGACGAAAACATAAGTGTCCGGAAGTTATGCTTTGGACAGAAAATGCTTTTATGTGCAGGTCAGTGCCTTGAACTAACAAAAATCTCCTTTGCTAACAGGCTGAAATGTTGAAGCAACAAACGGTTCCCTCTCACATCATCTGCCGCCAAGAGAGAGGAGGAAACTTGGGTAAACAGCTCAGAACAAGGAGCATGATACATGCCTGAAATCTTTAAGACTAAGTGAAAGCAAATACATCCCAACTTCTTGATTAATTTAGAAGGGGAAAGAATCACTTTTCTAGGTCAGCTGAGGAACAACCCAAGAGAAGCAGCCAGCTCCCATGTGATAGGCATGCTGATCTGCTTGGGCTGGGTGTAAAAATAAAACAGGAAGCTAACAGCTTGGGGAACATGGCTTCCTGTCACCAACAGCAAAAACACAAGAACCATAAAAAATCAGCTGTTTGCTCTTGACTTTGAGCCACCCTTTGATAGTCTCTGTGGCAGCTGGCAGCTTATCTTTGAGGTCCAGGAGTCCTTCCTGGATGCTTTTCTATCAGGGTGTTAAGAGGAAGAAGTGGGCATTATCCCTCCTAATTACCTCACAAGCCAGATTTTGAATTGCTAAATTTGACCCATTAAGGCAGAGGAGTTCAAGAGCCACAGCATACCGGGGTGCACTGATATCTCCCAGACAAGCAGATACTGGTTGCCATTTTGCAACACCTCCATGCAAGGGACTTTGTGTGCTTGTCCCTGTGCAAGGAAAGAGCCCCCAAAACTGTACATCTTATGGAAGAGGGGAGTGAGACCTGCATCCAAATAAATAAAAGCAGAGATTCTCTGAGGACTGAAGCCCGTGTTGTTCTTCACCATGTCCAAGCACTGCAGCAGTCATCAGTAACTGCTGGGATATTTAAAGAACAGGGTGAACTAAGGAAGGACTCTGACCTTCGCTTCCAAATACCCTGTGTTTTATTGATTACAGCCCAAGCCCTACAATCTTTTGTCAGCTTTAGCGCTTTACGCCAGACAAACTTTCCCAGCTCCCCCCAGACTGCAGTCTGCACCAACAAGCAGCTCTCATAAACAAGGCAGCATTTGCAGGCTGCCTGCATCAAGCTTCTCCCCCGTGCTTCCCCAGGGCTCAGCCAGGGAGCACATGCAGTGGGATCTGCAGAGCCAGAGTGGACAGCCCATCCACCGAGCCTGGCTGGAAACTGTCCAAGGTCCAGGACAGACAGAAGGAAAACAGGAAGAGGAAAAATAAGCCTGTAAGGGGGAAGAGATGTGAGCATGCATGTATAAAGACAGACAACCCCCCCCAAAGATGATAGGTAGCCAGGTCAGATAGACACAGGTAGCACTAATCTCTGCAAGTATGGGGAGAACAGGGCAGAAAATGGAATAGTGCCCCAGATACCCACAAACAAAGGCTCAGAATATGTTGTCTATTACAGCTTCCCCAAAAGTGTATGCCTTCAAAGCATGTTTTCAAACTAAAAGCAAGGAGTAGTGGTGAAAGTTGCTTTTTTTTTTTAAATAACAATGGTACAGCACACGTACATTATGAATTCACACCAGTGCAAGACAGCAGAGATAAGGGCTAAGAAAAACACTCCCTTTATAGCCTGGCTCATCCTGCCAGCCACCCCCACCCTCCCAGCACAGCCTGCCACACTCCACTGCAGAATCAAGAGTTTCGCCCTCGTGATCACTACAGACAGCCTTCCTCGCAAAGAGTATCGCAGTGCCACTTCTTCCCAAGGCAACGGGGACAGCTCTGCTGCCCTGCTGCTGCTCCTAAAACCCATCAGGATCTAGCAAGCAGCAGTCAGACTAAAAGAAGAGATTAACCCCCATGGAGCACCAGAGATGAGCAAGGCAGGGAGGACAGGATGGGCTGTGGACAACCACCCTTCTGCTCTCCCAGCAGCCTCTGGGATAAGAGGCACTTTAGAGAAAAATTTCTTCCCCTCTGAGCGGAAGGACAAGGAGCTTCAAGGTTTCAGATGTTTTTGCAGGGTGGAGGCAGGCAGATAGGAAATCTGGGACCTACAACCAGAGCTTGGTGCCAACATTACCAAAAAGAGCAGCCGATGTCCCCACAAGAAGGCACTTTGCTGTTAGACCTCGTTCTTCCCCATGAGTCTTTGGAGGGTAGGTATAGAGATAACAGCTAATGGGCTCCTGTAAAACCTTCATGCCTCATGAGTAGGTGGGACAAAGATTAATAGTCCTGATTGGAAAATAAGTGGTGTATTTCGAAAGCAGCAGTCAGGTGGGGCAGAAAATAAGTGTGGAGAAGGGACAAGTTATCAGAGCAGAGGGAGAAGGAGGAAGCAAACACTGGAGACAGCACAAGGCATACAGCTTGGGGCAGGGAAGAGACACAGTAAATGAAACAAGGAAGGGACAGACCTAAAAAAGCTTTCCAGGAGGCTCTTGCTTTTATTCTTTAAGAGAGTCATTAAGAAGCCGATTGACAGCATGCTACCAGCAAGGGCCATCCAAAACCACTTTACTTTCAGTGGTCAGGGCATGACAGCACAGCAGTTTTCCACCCCAGCTAGCCAGACTGGTCATCGGGCATTAGTCACTGTCACGTAACTACCGGAGACCATATATTATAACTAAATCCTACCATTCAGAAGCAAGTTAAATGAATTGCGAGGCTAAAAATCCTTATCTTTCAGGCAAAGATAAGCATTTGCACTTGCTTATTAATGTTGAAGATTAGATTTGTTTCAGTAGTAGAGTTTGGGGTGCATAGACTGTTTTTAAGAGGCTGCAAGAATGGCATGCCATGGGCACAGAGAACTTGCCCCAATTCTGCTGTAACAGGAAAAGAGAGGGAGCATGTTAAAAGTAAAAGGAAACTGCCTCTAAGAAACAGAAAACTGTCTGCAACAGATTTCTAATGAATATGGGGGAAAAAAAAAAGGCAGGCATCAAATTGAAACACAGTGCTAGCTATCTGAGGAGAGAAGTTAAGTGATCTTTGCTGGTTGCAGAGCACTGCTGGTTGTGAGAGCCGTAAGGAAATGGACGATGAGGCCGCTCATGTGCCAAATCCACAAACACTGCTGCATCAATCGAGGTTCAAAATACTCATCCTCCCAACTGCCGTGCTTCACACCTTCTTAAAAACAAGAAGTAAGGGCTTTTGTTACGGTAACAAATGATTTTTGTCTCCCACTTGAATCAGAACCTTCCCACCTGCTCACTGCAAGCATTTCCTCTGAAGTCTCCAAGCCATGGCTTGAATCAAAGGCGGCTCCAAGCCTTGTTATGACGGCAGTGACTAAAAGCCAAACCACCCGAAAAGCCCAGCTTTGCCCTGTAGCTCTTTTCCCCTTGCCTCCCCGCAGCTGTATGCTGCCCCACCTCCAGCCGGGCATCGCCAGAATTCCTCATCGTTTCCCTTCTCCCAAAATGCTTACGCATGCGTTGCCAAGTCCTGGCCCGCTCCACAGCCCCATGCCGGCCCAGAAAAAGTTTGCTGAGCACGACAAAAGCCCTGGAAGCTGAGCTCACCGCTCCTACATTCCTACCGATCTTCCAGCCACAACTGGCACCTCTTTTCCAACTTCTGCTCAGCATCACCCTTCCTATCCTGTGCTTGCTCACTGCACGCACGGTGGTCTCGGACACCTTGTATTTCTCCAAGAAAGCAGGATCCGTGTGTAGTGCTGCTTCATATGGCTGCCGATCTCACACCCTGCTCTCTCCACAACAAGCTCTCACCTTGAATGCCTTCCTCACCAGTTTTTAAGCAAATTTTGACTTTGGCAAATATTTCTGTCAATACTTTGGGGGCACTAGGAAACAAGCATGGCACAACATAGGCCTGTAAAGCTGGGAGGAGGGCAGAAAATGTGACTTGCAATTTTTGCCTTTCTGAATCCAGCACTTTGAGCAAAGCATGAGGTAAATTCAAGATAAGCATGCTGCTCTAAGATTTTTTATCAGCAAGTCATCGACCACTCTCCCCATGAGCTCTGCTGTAGCAGATCACTCAGGAATCCCAGTTCTGGATTAGAATCAAGTACAATTGGTTTGTTTCAAACAAGAACTGCCAGTCTATAAACCCCTCACACAAAGCTGTGTCTTATTGACTATTTTTAATAAATAGGGCTGGCACAGTAAAATTGGACAATTGTTACGAACAATAAAGGAGACAGACTTTGATTACAAGTATTGAGAAGCAATACAGGGACATTTTAGGATTGAGTATTTGCTTTCCAATACGAGTTCTGTCAACTGAAAACAGCAACTCGGAGCAAATACTCCTTAACAAGCAGTTTGGAGCAGAGCAGAAAACAGCACTGCACAGCAAGAGAGGAACCAGCTTTTTTTTTTCCTACAGCAGGCAGATAGTACAGTCAACACCACAGTGCAGAGGAGAAGGTAGGCAGGACTACTACAAGGTGAGACGTGTGTATGCAATGCACACAAAGAGCTGTAAATAACAGCCAAGTTGGAGGGAGAGATCTGGCAAGGTTCTTCTCACTGGTATTTGACCAACTAGCATAGCATTACTGGGAGTCACCTGGGTAATTCCCCACTCAATGTGACACACAACCTCTTAGATCAGGGACCATCTGCAAATAAATCTGGACCCCAGCAGTGATATCATCTGTCATAATGTCTGGTGTAGCACAAAGCACCTAAGGAGGACAGAGTGCATTTTTTGGGGAAGGGGAAGGAAATTAGGCTTGATCTTCAAGTATGTCAGGGTGACCAATCACCCTGCCCTCTGCAGGGCTTACAAAATCTTCTGCCTGGACACAAACAAGCAGTATAGTCAAGGAGACCAAGCCTTCAGCTAAGTGCCTTGGAGAGCAGCCTTTAGGAGTACCCATCGGGGGATTAGACACACCAGCAGGTTTGGGAATGAGGGAGAAAGAAGATAATCAGATCTGAAATTCCCATCAGTATGAAATGAGACTTAACTCAGTAGCTTGCCAACGCAGACTGACTGTTCTTTCTAATGTCTGTGACAACTCTGCTTCAAATTTCAAGCTTCTCTCAGCAGTAACTACTCCCCCATGTAGCTGTAATGGCCAGAAAGAGACTGGCTTTTATGTAACCCCAAAAGACTAGCAGAAAGGGAAGCAGCAGCCACACACACATGGAGAACTGGGGGGCGGGGGGGGGGAAATCAGCAGAAGGCTCTGCTGAGTGCTCAGGGCTATATCCAAGCTCACAATGCAGCCACAGAGAAGTGGGATGCAGCAATCAGAAATGCTACAGTTCCACGCTCGGAGAGAGACCTAGCAATCAGTGCTGCATCCGAGCAATAGGGAGTGAAATTATAGAGCAAACTGCTATGTGATGCCACAAACTACTCCATCCCGCCAGCTGTAACAAGTATTCATTCCCAAAAACGCGTCACAGGCTCATCTGTCATTAAGAGCCCAGCCTGCCAGCAGCTGAGCAGGAGTCGGCAGTGAAGGGCAGCTGCAGGGCTGCTTCCTTTCACAGTGGTCTATTCTCCCCAAAAGCCATGGGGGAGATGCACGGGTAAAACCCCCTGGGTGCCAAGGAAAACGTTGCCCACCATCTCTTACCAGCCGCTAAGATGGAAAGCGCAGTCTGCATTTTCACCCACCATCGCACAAAAGCTTTCCTGAAGCAGGATCTACTGAAAACATAGGGCCTTCAGGAGATCACGGTTAGCCGATCGCAAAAAACCCATACATAACCCCTCTGTACATTAATAATTCACTTCAATCACCAATTCAAGAACTTCAGATACAATCTGCCAGCATTACGAAAGAGGTGTTTCAGCAATAACGTGGGGCAAGAGCAGCACTGCACATTTCCACAGTGATGCTCTGACACTAGGAAACGTTAGCCCTGATCTCGCAGAATAACGAAGCATTGTACAGCGCACTGTGGAGTCCTTCAGACAACAAACATCTACCCTGCTCAGTTCCTGGAGTAAAAATACTCTTTTTTTCCTCCCATTCCCCCCCCTGCCCCCCCCCCGCTCCAGTCTGCTGGCTCTGAAAAATGCAAAAGAGGCTCAGAAAGCCATTTTCTGCGTTTTTTGTCTGGCTCATGCATTATCATCATCATTTACTGCCCTCAAGGGGATTGCACAGGTGTGACTGAAAATTTGGCTCTTCCTTTTAAACTTTTGTTATCAGCTTTACTGAAGATGATCTTGCTGGAATAAATGCCAGCCTGCTCTCCTGGAGAGGGACCCGCTCGAAGCTGCTGGCAGAAATCAAGCTGGGGGTGGAAGGATGGGGGTGTCACCAATGGGGAACATACAGATCCTCTTAGCTTCTGCTGGAGTGCAAATACAGCCAGCAGTTGGACCTAGACTTTTTTTTTTCCCCCCTAAAAAATACACCATTGCCCTAATTAATGTTTCCATTCATTTAGCTGAAAAACAAGTTAAACAAAGAAGGTCACCCGGTGTTCCTATCAATGCCTGACTAGGAGGATACAGGCAGAACAAATGCATTTAAATAAAACTCTAGAAGAGATGTGACAAGAGAAAGGCAGTTTGGCTCAATTAAAGAGAGCTGTCACAGGGATTTGATTCTCAGAATACAGAACTATTGATTAAACAGGAATTAAAGCTCCGAAACAGAAAGGTTTCAAGGTCTTTGCTGTGAGGATGTACATCAGGAGAGAGGCAGGGCTCCTTCAGCACCAGAAGTGCTCTGGCTTTGTTGCTTCCTAGGAAACAGGAGCAGCAAAGGGAGCAGAATGCTTTCTGTTAAACCTGTGAATAATTTTGGCAATGATACAAGGTCAATGACAATACAGAGTAGGATCACAAACTTCAATCAACAGGTAGCTTTGGCATACTCAGGTAAAGAAAACCTACCATAGGTTCTCAAATATTTTAGGAGTACATGGGGAGAGGCCTGGTCAGTGGGCAGGTATCAGTCCATCAGCAGGAAGTCTCGATACCTGGTCTGAGCCCAAACCACTGTCCAAAGCCAATGAGACTGTTCAAGGAATCAGTCTCAACCCGTCCCAGGATACGAGTCCCCTGAGCAGTAACAAGCCCCAGGGTTAGCAGTCACGGCAACCCAAGAGAGATGTCTATTACAACGGGATTGCCACTTTGCCCCAAAAGCCAGTCCTTAAAGGTCAAGGTTGAGGAGCATTCCGTGGCAAAGCCATCTGTTTGTTTCTGTCCCAATCCAGGCAAAATATGCTCTGGACAAAATCACAAGATTTCATTTTCCAAGCCTCGAAGTCTGTAACAGCACTGAATTCACTTTAAAAGGTCTTGACTAGAAGAGATGCAATTTAGGTGGCAACACAAGCAGCATCGTTCCCAACAGCTTCATCTGGCGGTACTGCAGGTACCCAAGCCTCACGCCATCACTGCGGGGATGCCTGCACAGAACCACAGGCCAACTTCTGCAAATGGTGCGTGGCTGCTAAAGCAAACACCGCTGAATCGCTCATTCCCAGGCTGAATTACTGCTAATGAGGATAGCATGTTTTCTTCCTCTCCTTCACACCAGCCTCCTCCAGCAAGAGGAAAGGCTTGTGCCTGTTCGCACTAACAAAGCACTCGGTGCAAAGCGCAACTCTCACAATACATCAGCACATTTTCATTCTAGGGTAGCACTCGGTAATTAATACGGAAAGAGAGGGTGTGGTTTTTTTCTAAATGACTTATTCCTGAAGTCTGAACATATTTTAACCTTCCTTTTCAGCAGATAAACTCTGTCTCATTTGCAGCTAAGCTCAGCCTCCTCTCCTTTAACACACACTAAACTATTTTGATTAATGAAAGAGTAGGAACAAACCAGTTCCAAGTGTTTTCTATACAGCTCAACTGCTCTTTCAGTTTCAACTCACGCCTAGATAATTATATCACAGCTCTGAGTGCCCCCACCCTTCTGCTGCACTTGGGGAATACTGGAAAGATAAGTCTTTTCTTAATTATTAAATGTAAATAGCTCATTAAATATAATCCAATTACTTTAATTGTAAGAAAAAGGAAGTAATTACAATATGTACATGTATTCTTGCCTGAACAGTTTTAATATCTTAAATGAATCTTTGCAGCATTAATATTTTAAGTTAACCTTTGACACGAGGAAAAAACCAAAGACATTGACTCCCTGATATTTTCCAGAAGTGTTACATCTGCTGGGATTTCTGTCACAAAAAACCAAGAGAACAGCCTTGAGCATCTAGATTAAAATGGTTTATGAACAGCGTCTTAATAAAGTCAAAATAACACATGGGTTTTCTATTGCGGAATAAAAAAAAAAAAAAAAAAAAAAAAGATACACACATGATGCCACATTAAGACCCTGGATATGCTTTTTGGATCTCAGGAGTCAAGTGAGACGGGTAATACAATGAACTCAGGAGAACAGGCAGGCGCCCACCCCACCAGTACCAAAAGCCACCACATATCTGGGATTTTCCAGGCAGTTCTCCTTCCCTACACCTACAGTTTGTCCTGTCCAAGGGTGGGAAGAGGAACCAGGGCTGGGGGAGAAGGGGCCTGCCCCATGTCTGGGATTACCCTGTCCTTCTGTAGAGGTGCCCAGCAAGGCAACCCCACAGAAACACTGAATCTAGTTTTTGTGCATGTACGAGCCATCTGTGCAACGTACGGGCATGGCGCATGATCGCAGGCTGCCATTTGGGATTTGCAGGCAGAGCTACAGGAAGCTGTGAGTAGCAGTCTTCTGGTTTTGCTCAACAGCATGACAATCTTTGGACTCACTTTCTCCATCCATGCAGCCAGCGGGACCAAACAACCTTCCAGGCAGACTTCAGCAAGGCCCCACTGTTTCAATCAGCCCCCTTGGTCTGACAGAGCAGAGTCAAATTTCAGCTTGGATGTGGTGACAGATGCCTGTGTAATCTCCTTGGGACAGTCAGAAAAATATTCTTTTTTAAGCTGTAGTTGTTTCCATTTTGCATGTTCTGAGCCCAGCAGTGATCTCACCTTATGTAATCTACAGTGCAAACTCCAGGCTCTGGACCATCCAAAACTATTTCAGAGTGTTTGAAACCATCACTTTATTGAACCGATCTTTTCAGGAGAAGAGAGATTAGACCATATTAAGGATGCTAAAGATGCAAGTCTTTCTATCAAAGCTCACCACAAGGTCTATAATAAGCTGCTTTATGGAAACCTCTCATGTGAAGCCAGACCCTAGATGTAACCTCCTTGATACAATATTGAATTCTCAATAGCAACCAAAAGGCTATTTTGTATAAGTTAATTACACACATTTTTAATTTAGCCTCCAAAAGGAAAGCGGCCAGTTATTTCATGCTGCCCTAGACACAAGGTAAAGGTTTTACACAAGCTGTGTTTATAGCTATATGCCTTCCTCCAGCAAAGGATCAGCTCAGCAGCTGTTGGTATTGAAAGAACAGGATCTGGGTGTGTGCACGGTTCTCTCGCCTTTTTTTTTTTTTTTTTTTTTTTGCAGCTGCAAGGCCAAAACCATAAGAGTGTGTGCTTTTTCTTACGGTGCACAAAAGCAGGGTGCCTGAAAGGGAACTCGCTTCCGCTCTGGCAAGCACTCAACCAACTATTTGCTGGGCTAAGGGGTGGTCGGGGAACTTTCACCCATCCATTCAGGCAGGGCTGCTATTCCCCCTCCCTCCCAATTAAATCCCATTTTTTGCACTCCATGCATGAACCGCAGCTACACCAATACATCAGATATTGTGGCTGATAGCCTTCTCTGAATGCCACTTAAAGCCCTCCAGTGCGGAGCTGACTGAAAGCAAAGCATCATTCATTCTTTGAGCAACAGAAAAAGACTTTTGCTATACAGAGACTTGGAGTAAGACTCTAAGAAGTAGGGAAAGGGCATCTGTGAAAAAGGAAGTGAGAAATTAAAACCACATTCAATCTTATTAGCAGTTATACAACAGGGCAACAAAGTACTTCGCAAAACTCCACGGCATGTGAACAATTTATGCAGAACTCTCTCCTATGCGATCAGTGACACCAGCCCATTTGACTATTATGGAAAAAAGCAAAGACTGTCAGCAACTATTTTAAACAGCCCAGCTAGGAGGGGAGATGGCCGGAGATATTACCTCCATGCCTTGCAGGGAGTACACTTACGAGATGAGAACGGGAGGAATATTCCCCCTCCTCCTTTTCCATCTGAAACATTTTCGCTCTCTAGGGATTTCCAGCATCTTATAAGCGAAGCCTCTTTGAAGTACCGCAAAGTGGCATTGCTCATCATTTCAGTAATGATAGTAAATAAGCTCCAGTATTTTGTTGATCCTTTTCCTTTTGCTTTACAAACAAAAGGTCAGAGTCATTAGCCCAGTTTTATGAGCAGGGAGAAATGGAGGCTCGGAAGAGGCAGATTGCTCTGTAACATCATCGGAAACATCAGCGAACAAACAAGACAAGAAACCCTAAGCCATAGGACTTAAGAATAGCCATGCTAGGTCATCCAGCCTCCAGACAAACTAGCATTCTCTGTCCATCAGTGGCCAGATATCAGATGCATAAAGAAAAGAGCATGAGAACAAGGCAAGCACAGAGCAACAGTTCTCCCTGCTGTCCTTTTCCACGTTGCAGCATCCCACCGCACCTTAAGACCACGCAGAAACAAACACTATCATTTAATTGTCCTTTATGGATTTCACTTCCATAAACTGGTCTCATCAGTTTCTGAACTCATCTAAACAGTCGGCATCCATGAAATCCCATGGCAGCAAGTCCCACATTTATCATACACTAGGTGAAAAAAACTTCTTTTGTGCCCTTCACTTTACAATTAGGAGATTTTAATCTCAAATCTACGTGTGTCTTTGCTTCATAAAGGAGTTGTTTGAATAAATGCATCACCATTCATATTAAACAAGCATCTTCCGGGAAGAAGGTTATCTGGCTGCATCAGACAACAGAAGAGAAGCTCTCAATTCTTACCGAGCACTTTCAGCAGAAACCAAATAATAAACTCATGGTTTAGGTTTGATTTACTGCAGCAGCAAGAACAAATTATTTTTAGTGGACAGCTCTTTGTGTGTTGTCCAGCCCGTTCTCAACTGTGCACCACTTCCGACATTAACACAGGAGAATCAGAAC
This sequence comes from Aviceda cuculoides, assembly GCA_035590195.1. NCBI lineage: Eukaryota > Metazoa > Chordata > Aves > Accipitriformes > Accipitridae > Aviceda > Aviceda cuculoides. Next base: position 4,655,635 of record JAVJGG010000021.1, read on the forward strand.
CTCCAGGACAACAGGTCACTAGTGATCTCAGAGCAGCTCCTCTAAAGCAGTGACCCAGCAACAGCCTCCCATGCAGAAATTTACGCCCTCGAGAACAAATGCTAACTGCTGCTGCTTCACAGGCATCTCCCTTCTTCCTCTCTTGGCATCATAGCATCCTTTAAACCACCATTTCTCCCCAAAACATGTCTGGGATACTGCTCTGTAAGAGGAGACGACACAGAAGGTGTCGAAGGAACAGAGCAGGTCGCCACTGACCGCATTTGTGGGAAACCAATTGAGATTCCTAGTCCTTTAAATTTTCTTCATCAAAGCCCCAGGCAGATGCATACTTGAGATATGTCTGTGCTCCACCACTTCTCCAATAGCAACATAATACCAGAAAGCTTTACTGCGATTTCAAGAATTAGGGTAGGATCTAGAGGAACTATTTCCCAGGCCCATTACTGCAGCGAAGGCGAGCTCAGGATGGAGAATGTGATTAACGCTTTGCACTGCCGCTGTACTGCTTGCTCAACAAAATAATGTGGAAGTTCACATTTCAGTTCTTCTGGGAGGGGACCTCCCCCCTACTGCCTCCCAGGCAGGAAAATAAAAATCCTGCATAGCTTCAGATGGAGAAACAAATCTTATATAAACCAGAATCAGGGCTGAATCTGATAACCTTCTGTAGAAGCTCCTGTTAGCAAGCACTCCCTTTGCAGTGAAGCCTGATCAGCAGCATCAGTAGCCTCCCCTCCTCAAAAAGAAAACTGTTACAGTTTTTTTTATTACACAGAGTTGCAAAAATACAAAGGAAGTAAATGTCACTGGGGTGGTTCTGTTCTGAGCAGTCATTTGCTTATTACCCAGAAGCCATTTCCACATGCCTTTTTTTAAATCCAGTGTTTATAAATACCTAAAATATTTAAATAAATGTTAATCTGTGGTAACTAAGGGCCCAATCTCACAAATATTTATCCTTGCACAGTGAGAATAAACACTCAAATACACAATTTCTTACTATAGATCCTATTAGAAGCAAGAGCGTGGCTGAAAACAGTAACACACCATAAGACAGGCTGGGAAAATAGTTGCATTTTGCTTTCCTAGATTTCCGCACAGTGAAAGTGTCACTTTTGGTTTGCCTCCTGCGCATTTTGTGCAGCATTACTTTAGAAACTACATAAAGGAGCAAGCCCAGCACTGAGCCATCAGACAGTGGCCTGTTCTGGCTATTTGAACTCTCAGAAGAAGCTTTTGGCAGCGCATGTTTTTGCTGGGTGCTGGTGTCCCATTATGTATTGGGACAGCGGGAACTTTATACACAACACATGCAACTACAATTGCTATTCAATCCTTTTCCTGGTTTGTGACCGACTCGTGCAGCACACACAGCAATGTATTTTGCTCAGCTGAATGACCAAGGGCTAAGTATTATCATCAAACCTAGCAGAGACAAAACAGAAACCTTAAACATTTGAGTCCAGAAAGCCCACAGAGAGAACCTATCTGGAAGGATTAAAGACAAGTCTTACACTTGTTGAAATCTTCCTTATTACAGTCTGTCAAAGAAAACCAACCTGATTTTGTTGAAACATTAATCCTAACAACCTTCTTTGTTCTTCTATCACCACAAAAAATAAAAAAAACAGGAGATGGATTTGCTGCTCTAACTATATGCATATGAGGCAATCACTGAAGTTTTAACCCCTCCACCCACACTATGTGATTATCTAAGCTTTGTGAATGAAATCAACTTTTCCTAGACCAGCCCTGAAGAATGAGATATATTCAAAGCATGCTGAGAAACTGGGTTGGTAGTTATCATAAAGGTTGTATTCTTTTTAATGAATCACGGCTCACAAATACCTTCTGAGCTGTAACTTAAAAATACACCATTTCTGTTCGGTGTGTCACATTATTCATAGGGAAACCAGTTTTATACTCTGCTTAAAAGAACTTTACTATTAACTCATTACTTCAAACTCCAGCAGTGATATCTCTAAAGACGAGGGCTGCAGTTGCAGCCTCTACCCTTCTTTAGTAAGCCACTCACTTCACAACACATTTCAAATAGGACTTGTACAAAAAGTAGCCAGAAACACACCATATTTCCCTCTTTTTTTTCCTGCAGCCTTAGCCTGCATGCTCCTACCCACCCCCCAGCATAGTTTTGTAAAACCAGAGCTTGAAAGATTTGTTAGGAATGTAGACCAGACAGAAGCTAAAGCAAGGAACAGTGGGTGAGCCTGCAGCCTGAGATCAGGCAGTGGCATCGCACTGCTCTACAGCTGATTTTTGCGGGGCTGGGAACAGGGGTGTGGGAACAGCAAAATGAAGCAGGGGTCTTGCTAACATCACCATACAGCAGCTTGGAAAAACCTGATCTGCAGCAGACAGCTTGGAAAGGCTTTATCTTCACAGCTGTAAAGAGGAAGGAGTCTGACAGGCATGAGCCACCAGAAGGTTTGGTTTTTTAAAATTAAAAAAAAAAAAAAAAAAAAAAAAGGAATTTGGGGCATTTACTTTTTGAACTTGTTACCAGACAGATAAAAAAATGTCACATTTCCTTCTGAAAGCAGTCAAAATGTGCAGTTTAGGGAAAAAGCTTACATTCAGTTCAGCCCTGGAAGTTTATACTCTTACAACTCAAAGTACAGCAAGGCTTCACATTGTCTCAGCTGGGCTGAGAAACCTGCTCCTCACCCCAAACAGAACGAGGCTTTTAACCAAGCAGAAATCGATGCTTTGGAAGGCATAAGTCCTGGGTTTGACCCCCACCATCACCAACCCACCCAGGGACAATGTTGACAACTGTAGCTTGACCAATGATCAGCATTAGGTGGGTCTTTAAAGCCTGCATCAAGCTCACTCACTCAAACTTCATGTTTTCAAGCATATTACTTAAAAAAACCCAAACAAACAACAAAAATGCACACAACTGGAGTGCCTGGCCTGCTCCACCCCACTTCCTGGATAAAACTTGTCCTTGGCTGTGAATGCAAGTGGATTTTCAAAGTCATTCTATCAACATTCTGTCTGTGTTTTCAGTGGGTAGATGTTAGTTTTGGTTTGTTTTTAACTAAGTTTTGGATTAAACTCTGTATCGGTTTCTATGACAAAAACCCACTCAAGGTCAATATGAGGCAAATCAGAATGAAAAGTGTCGCAACGCAGCATTTTAAGTTCCTGCAGCATTTAGTAGCAACGGATTCTGCAGATGTTTAAAATGGGTCAAAAACATAACTATTCCCCTTCCTCATGTGACCAAGCATACTGACTTTAGTACTTCCCATAAAGTAACGTTTTGCATCAGCTTTGTCACAGGGAAGCACACACACACACACCCTGCTGGCTTCTCACATCTTTTACTTTCAACTTTTCCACCTCACAAGTCTTTGGGAAGGACATGCAAGTGTGAGGGTTACGGAGGGCTCCATCAATGATGACCCTGTCTACAGCCGGAGTACTTAATGAAAGTTTTTTATTGTTATTAATATAATTTCATGCCCACCAACATCTGCAGTGCTGAAAGACTTAGACTTTCAGTCTTCTCTAGTGTCTTACCAAAGAGGCCTACTCCTGGCATTAACACACCATGCAGTCCCACCAGTGGTCTAATCTACATAGAGGTGCCCACTGTTGCTACTAACGAAAGCAGAAGAGTAATGTCAAATGTGAAACTTTTGGCAGGAAAAAAAAAATCCTACCATGGGAAGGTCTTTGAGGTCAAATAACAGCTAACAGGGAGGAGCTGCAATCTCTTACCTTTCTCCAAAGGACATAGGCTCTTTGTATCCCAAAGCAGTAACCGCAACACAAACCTAAATGCTGGTGAGGTACAACCCCAAGGACATTCCTTAACAACTTATTTCTTCTCTGGAAGAAATTTCATCTGAGGTCACCAGCAGGTCAGAGCATTTGACCAAACTACCCGACCATATCCTGTTACACCCTCCAAAGCTTCTTTTCAGAGAGCACCTAGGGATTTGAGATTGGGAAAAACATTTTCCAAAGCACACTACAGCACCCACAGAGTCTTACCCTAAGTAGTTTTAGATTTTATGGGCTCATGTGGCGAGTTAATGGTCAGGGGGCTTACATACATCCTTAAAGTACAGCCAGACACACTGAAGGGCACACCCACTTGTGGGGCAGGAAGACAGCCAGGAGGGAGAAGTCGCTTTCACAGCAATGCTCCATGAACGCAATCACCAGAACTTGCACCAACATGGGCAGCCAGCTCACACCCAGACAGACAGACTTTGTACACAGACACGCACACGTTTGCACAAGCACTGATGTCAAACCCGGCAAAGGCTGCAGCCAGCCTGGAAAGGGAGGGACCCCCCCTCCCCCAGCACAGCAGCACTGCCTCTCCCTTACAGAGGACCCTGCAGCACCTCCACCCTTCTCCCCTGCTTCCCCAAGCCATTCCCACTAAGTCAGACCTCTGTAATGCCCCCAGGACAGCAGGCACCGGCAAAGCCTCGGGAGAGCCCGCCAGACCGGCATTTCCTTATGCCAACGCAGGGCTCTGTCCACCTGCCCCGGGCAGGCCAGCCCTCCCCCTACACCCCAGCCCCTCCGGCCAGCCCGGCCCAGGGCACACGCCCTACACTGAGCCATGGCCCTTGGGAGGGGCTGGGCAAGTGTCTGCCCAGGGATGAAGCCAATTCCTTTTCCCCGTCCCCAGGCCGGGGCCAAGCCCGCCCCAAACCTCCCAGCCCGGGGGCACCAGGGCCCACACCAGCCGGGGACTCACTATGTGGCAGGAAACAGTGCCCCGCTCAGCTCCATAGCTCACTATTTGGCAAGGGCCTAGCGGCCCACCCCAGCGCCTCCGCCTCTCTCCCCCGGGAAGAGGCGGCCTGGGAAGCCCGGGGAGTCTCTGCTCGCCTCTCTCGTACTCACCCGCCTCCGCAGCTGTCCCCTCCGGCCCCCGTCGGTTCGTTACCACCAGGGCGGGCCAGCCCGGCCGTCCGCCATTCCACAGCTCCCCCTCCCTGCCCTGACTGAACCTCGCCCCGCCTCCTCCCGGCCGCCGGTGCGCTACGCCATTGGCTAACCGGTCAAAGATCCTGCCGCGTTATTGGCTGTATCTGGCTGTCTATCAAAGCCGCTCTACGCCACTTGCGTACGAAACTGGAGCAACAGAAGAACCCCACCCAAGCCGGCCGCGCAAAGAGAGTAAGCAGAGAGGAACGTACCATTAGGGGAGGTAGACGGGGAGAGCTCCGGGCGGTTTTGAGATAGATTCCAGGGGCAGGGGGGAGACCCGCGACACTACGGCCATCCACGACATTTTTAAAACACGTGGCTGAGTCTTGGAGGGGCAGAGCTCGGTATCCTTCCAGGCGTCTTTGGAGGAAGGGGGTCTCTGTCCCTTCGTCCCCCTCGAAGAGGTCCCCTTTGGTGTTGCCTTTCGCCTCTATGGTCTCACGCCCTGCGAGGAAAGTTCCACCTGGGGGAGCGGGGGTGTCATTCCAGGGCGGGGCGGGGGGGGGGAGCAAGGCTGCGGGGGGGCCAAGGGGGTGGGGCAGGGATTGGGTGCCCGGCGTGGGGTGGGGGCGCCGGAGGAGGAAGGGGTGGGGGGCGGGGGGGGCTTTGGGGCCGGGGGGGGG
>JAVJGG010000021.1:4746470-4783119 GCA_035590195.1 Aviceda cuculoides
GGATTTAGCGACACCCCCCCACTGCAGGAGGGCAAAGCCCCCCCCACCCCCCCACCCCATACCCCAAACAGCCCCGTGCATCCCTCCTACCGTCAGCCCTCCCGCTCCGGCTCGCATGGACCCCCGCTCCCACGCTGCTCCCAGTTCCCGGCGGGACCGCAGGCCGGGGTGCCACCGCAGCGATCCGAACCGCCTGGCGCCGGGGGGGGGGCCGAGGCGTCGAGGCGGGTGGCAAGGCAGGGCAAGACGAGGCGGACGCCGCGGGGAGAGCGGGAGCGCCTGTGCGTGTTTCCCCTGTCTCTTTGGCGGTTCTGGCAGCCGAGCAAGAGCTTCCCCTCCCCTCGCCCCCCCTTCCTCCCCGCTCTCCCAGCAATGGTTCATTGTACCAGTCAGCCCAGCCGGGGCGGCCGCCGGATCACGCTCCGGCACCGCTCGCCGGGGCCCACCGCTTGCCCGTGGAGGTGGCGTGGCGAGGGATAGGATGGCACTGGGGGGGGTTCTCGGTCCCCGGCAGCACGGGGGGGACGCTGCTGCGGCTCCCCGGGCTCTGCCTGCTGGGATTTATGGGGTGTGCGTGGGGATACTGGGGTCTGTGGGACCCAGCTCCGCTCCCGGAGGCAGGCTGTGCCAGGCTGGGGTGCTGCCTGCACCCATCCCAAGACAGAGCCCGGCATTGCCCAGTTGCCCCCCCCCCAGAGCCAGCATCCCCAGGCAGGGGACGGCCCGGGGACAGCATACGGCAAACAGGGGGCTGTGACCCCGCCAGGGGCAGGAAGAAGGTGCCGGCCTGATGGCAGAGCGCACGCAGCAGGGGCTCTGCCGCAGAGGCTCTGCTGGGACGCGGTGAATTTGGGGCAGGGTAGAGCCGTGGAGGGGCAGCGAGCAGCCCACCTTGCCCGGCGGATGGCAGGTAGCTTGGGACCACGTTCCAGGGGGGCTCCCGTGTGTGTCCCCCCAGGGATGGGGGTGCAGCTCCTGTGCAGTTGCTGTGGCCATCGGTAGCCCACCAGACCCCAGACCCCTTATTTACTCCTTGTCCAGATGAAGTCGCTGGTGGGATGACCCCAAGATTTGGCATCGGTCACTCCAACCCACAGACTTTGTCGAGCTCTGGGAGAGGGAGCGAGCCCCCCAGCACCCCGTCTGAGCCCCTCAGCACCCTGCCAAGTCTCCCAGTCCAGGGCACTGGGGAACCCACCCTGCAGAGAGCACTTCAAGCTTTTGGCACCCCAACTAACAGATCGAGGGGGTCTTGGTGGGAGTCCCTCACTGGGGAACCCCCACTCCGATCCAGGGTGTGGGGCAGCCACCCCTCCAAGGCAAAACCTCCCCGGCTGGATATATTCCCTACAGCTGCGTCTGGGCCTGATCCTGCGTGGCCCCACAGCCCCCGGCCACCCTCGTGCCGCAGGGGACAGTGACAACGAGGAGCTGGTGATATTTTCATGTGCCTCCCCCCGCCACAGTTTCGGGGGGGGGGGCTGTGCTCCCAAGCGGGACTGAGGGTGCGTGGGGAGGGCGAGGGGAGGGCTGCAGTTGTGCTCCAGCCTGGAGCTGGCTGCATCCCAGCTTGGCCACCCTGTCTCCCAGTACAGCCAGGCAGGATTGCATGCTGGTGAATGGGGGGTCCTCTCCCATCTCTCTGGAGCCTTCCTCCTCCTCCTCCTCGCCCTGTGGTTAGCCCTTGCAGGCTGACCTCTTTCCTGTGTGACAGAGTCCGTTTCCTGTTCTCACGGGGCTGGGGGGGGGGGGGGCAGGCCTGGCAGAGGTCCGGGGTCTCCACCGGGATGGGGACATGCCCCTTAGGCTGATGCCACGCTCGCTTTGTCACCCCCCCGCCCCGACTCGTCCTGGGATCACAGCTCCCCTCTTTAATCCCGGCTCTGGGGGCTTTGGGGGCTCTCCGGGACTCGCTGAGGGGGGGTTCAGACCCTGCTGGGGATGGAGCCAGCCCTGCCAGCATCCCTGGGAGGGGACAGGGCACAGCAGCGGTCACCTGCAGAGCCATGAGCCCCTCCGGCCCCCCCCTGGGCTCCCAGGACCCTTCCCAAATTGCAGCCTCAGGTGTTTCTGGCCGGCTTCAGCCCCAGGGAGGGTATTCACCCTCTGCCTTGAAAAGAGCTGCCTGATCCCTGCCACCCCCCTGCCCCCCCCGCAGTGCTGGCAGGGTGCTCTGGCACAAGGCAGGGCAGGTGCCACCACCATGGAGGGGACAGGGCAGGTCCTGGGGGGTCAGAGATGCTGAATACCCGTCCCCTCGGGACCAGGCAGCACGTGGGGGGGGGAGTCTGGCAAACCGGGGGGAGAGGGGCTGCCATGGGCTTCCCCCATCCCTGGGGGGGGTCACAGCCTGGCATGGGACATCCCCTTGGGGTGGGGGGCAGCCTTGCCAAGAGGGCTCCCAGCCTGCTCCCTCTGTGGAGGATGGCAACGGGAGGGTGGCATATAAATTCCCCCCCCCCAGGAGTGTCCCCATCTCTCTCCCACCGCTTGGGGAGGCTGGAGCCCTGGCAGCGAGGGGCAGGGGAGCCCCCAAGGCCCTCAGAGGCAGGTAAGGGTTTCGGGGAAGGCGGGTGGTTTCCTTGCCTTGCTGGAGGAAACGCTCCCTCGCCTTGGTAGACGAGGATTTCCCTTCCAGCCCGCCTGTGGCCCCGTGCCTCAGTTTCCCTCCTTGTGGTCAGAGAGGCTGAGCAGCGAGCGAGGGGTGACACGTGCTGTTTCCAAACCCTGGGGGCTGGGGTGGCTCAGCCCATCTCCTCAGGGCTGGCTGTGGGGTGCCCACGTTTCCCTGTGCCCCACGGCTGGTTCAGCCCTCTTTCTATTCAAGCCCCCCCCCCTTCCCCAGCAAAGGATTCCCAGTGCTCCCAGTCTCAGGGCCTGGTTTGTTAATGCTGAGCCGCTCACAGCCCTGGCCCTGTGCTATGGGCACTGCCTCCTGCCCATCACCCTGGCGTCAGGGCTGCCTAGCAAAGAGCTCCCTAGCCCCAGGGAGGCTCTCCCCTTGCACCCCTGCACAGCCCCGAGCACCCCATTCCCCTGCCAGGTTGGGGGGACCCCCACAGATCCATCAGGTCTGCACCACCACCACCCCCCCCCCCGCTTGTGGTTCTTTGGGGCTTACCCTGCACCTCCCGTCCCCCTGCAGCACCCAGCATTGCTCCATCTCCCTCCGCGGGGACCCTGCCGAGACACGCTCTCCCTGTCGAGCACCCCAGGGTGCCCGGCCCCCCCATGCACCCCGCCAGGCACCACATGATGCCGGTTCCTTCCCTCCTCCGGGGAGGGCCCCAGTTTCTGCATTGGCTCCGCCGGGTTTCACCACCGCTGGCTCCAGTTTAAAGGTGAGAGCTGGTGGTGGGCGAGCCGGGGCGGCGAGGATGGGGGTTCAGCGTTGGCTCCTGGCCTCTGCGCTCTGCGTCGCCGTCCGGGGTGAGTCTGTCCCTGTTGGGGACACCCCAGGGCTGGGAGCTGGGGGCACCCAGGCAGGTCTTGCCTCACCCCCTCCGCTCCCCGTGCTGCATCGCTGGGAACGCAGGGCAGGCAGGCTGGGGAAGTGGTTTCTTGCTTGTAGGGTCCCCAAATTTGCAGTTTCTCCACGACAAAGGAGAGGTGGGGGTGGAGGGACCAAAAAGGGGGGGGGGAGGGACGTGCCTTGAGGGCTTGGTGGGGCTGGGGGGGTGAAAATAAGGCTAAATCAAGCCAGGTGGGCTTTAACCCGTGCACAAGCCCAAGCTGTTTCCCTGGCTTTGCTGCCTGCAAAGAGCAGGCAGGGAAGCCAGGCAGGCTGTCACCAGAAGCAGCAGGAGGGGACAGGGGTGGGGGGACACCATGCCCCTGTGGGACCCCCCTTTCTGGGCAGCTGTAAAGGCGAGCAGGGTTGTGGGGTTGCTGGATCCATCGTTGCTCCTCCTGCCCCGGGCACCGTCTGTGGGTGCCCAGACTCGGGGTGCGACAGGCACCCGTGGGATGCCCTGGGGTACAGGCAGCAGGGGCTGCCAGTCCCTGCCTGCCCCAGTTTTCGGGTGCAGAAGCAGAGGCAGGTCTGGTCCCCGCTGCCCGGAGGGTGTACACGGGGCAGGTGCTGCCGGGTCGCTCCGGGCGAGGAGGAAGATGCTGACAGAGGGAAAGACCAGTTCCCAGCAGCGGGTGTGTTGGCGTGGGGTTGCACAAGCTGGGAGCCCAGCGGGAGGTTCGGGAGGTCACTGGGAGACACCAGGAGGGACCAGCCAGCTCCCTCGCACCCCTCAACCGTGCCCTGCTTGTTGGGGGACAGTTTGGCTGCATCGCCTCTTGGAAACACCATCCCAAACCACAGCCACCAGCCCTGTGGTGGCACTGCCTCCCATGGGGACATCACCCAACAGCCACCCCAGTAGCTGGGGTTCCAACGTCGCAGGGCTCACTCCAGCGTAGCGGCAGGTTGTGGCATGGTGCCGACTCTGGATCTGGCCCTGGGAAGGTGTCAGGGCATCGGCGTCCTTCGCATGTGCCATCGGTGGGCTCTGGCGTTGCTTTTGGCCGAGCCCCCCCCACCCCACGCAGGAGGGGCTGCAGGGAAGGGGAGCACTGGCTCGGGCAGCCTCCTGTCCCCACCACCCCGTCCCCTGCTCGGCCGTGGAGGGGGACAGCCCCCCACTCACCCCTGCCCCTCTCTGCCTTTCAGGACAGGACTACGGGCTCTCCCGCTCACCCCCTCATTTCGGCTCCATCTACCACGTCCGAGGTAACGGGACCCCTCAGCGACCTTTGCCAGGGGGGAGAGGAGGATGCTCAGCACCGGGCAGGACCAGGCCGTCCCAGCGCCAAACTGGGGCAGCTTCCCACAGCCGAGTGCCTCTCCCTGATGCGGCACCCATGGGGACAGCAGCTTGGTCAGCTGTGGGTCTGCGTGCTCAGTGGGTGTTGGGGGGCTTGGGGAGGGATTTCGGGGTGCTGAGGCCTCGGGGCTGACCCGCGTCCCACGCCGGGGGCCTCGCAGGTGTCATTAACCTGCCCTACGCTGAGATCGAGGAGCCCTTCGAAGCCTGGTACAACCTGACGGGAAACAAGAGCCGGATCCAGTATTATGGGGGTAAGCGGGCGGGCATCCATCTGCTCCGGGCTGTGCCCGTCCCACACCGGTCCCACCTCTGTGCAAAGGGAGGATGCGGGCAGGACCGCTGTGCCTCAGTTTCCCCTTCCCACCGACACAGGGCAGGTGATAACCTACCAGCTGGCTGCGGTGAAGCCTTACGGGATGCGGTACAAGATCACACCGGAGACCACCGAGAAGGAGGTGAACACCAGGAAATGCTTCCAGCTGCCCGGCTCCAAGGAGGACGTGGTCAAGGCTCAGAGCGTCTTCCCAAGCATCGACGGCTTCAAGGTGAGAAATGCCGGAGCCTGGATCCGACCCGCTGCCCACAGCATCTTCAGGCTGCGGGTGGGGGTGCTGGGCAGCTGGAGGTGCTCCTCTCCATCCCAGGGGGTGCAGGGTGCTGGGACAGGCTAGGACATGCCCCCGCACCTCGGGGTGCAGGGAGGGTCACTTCCCCACCCGGATTGGGGCCGGACTCCCGGCTCCTTTCCCAACCCTGGCAGCCGTGTTGGGACGTGTTGCAGCCCACACGAACGCCGGCGTTTCGGGATGGCTTGGGCAAGTTGCTGCATGGCGGCTCAGCTCCCGCCGGCCCCAGTCTCCGGCAGGGCTGGGTGCAGCAGGAGGGGTACAGCACGTGAGCGGGGGGGACAGCAGGCTGTCACCAAGCTGGACACTGAGCTGGACGCCTGCCCACCGGGCGAGAGCTTGGAAACACACAGGAAAAACCTGGAGCCTTTTGGAGGGGTGTGCAGCCAGGCCCCCTCCCCGCTGCTATGGGTGCACATACAGCACTGTGCACAGTAGGGTGTCCCCAGGGCACTGCTGAGCCAGACGGGGGGGTCTGTCCTGTGTCGCACCCCAAATTCTTGCCCCACTTTCCGTCCCATGTATGGCTGAGTGCTAATGGTCGTGTAGCTGCTGGATCCAGCCTGAGAGCCTGGTACGGGCTGGTGCAAGGTGGTGTACATGCACCCGGAGCAACGGGCTCCTGCAAAGGGGCTGGGTGGGGAGAAGCGTGCGGTGGGGGGGTCCCTCTCCCTGATGCCACATCCCCCCCCCCAGTTCCTGCGGGAGGAATACTACCGGGGCCGGTACTGCGCCGTCTGGCAGAACGTCACCCGCTGGGCGCAGAAGAAGAACGTCTACACCCTGTGGGTGACCAACTCCAGTTGCGGGGTGGCCCCCGTCCACTACGAGATGCGGGGCTACAACAGCCTGCTGGGCTCCCACTACGACAAGTACGAGATCGCCTACACCGACTTCGACAACAGCTTCCCCCCTTCCATCTTCGACCTCCCCATCAACGGTGAGCTGGGTTGGGCCCCCCCCATCCCGCCCCTGGGGCTCGGGCTGATGGCATCCCCTCCTTGCTCCCCAGAGACGAAAAAGTGCGGGATGCTGCCGGGGAGCGCGGCGGAGCACCGGGTGCTGGCGAACCCCATGGAAGACCTGGTGGGACGGCACCAGCCCTGGGCCCACGAGGTCTTCCACCACTACCGCAGGCGCCTGGGGCGGCGGTACGGCTCCGCACGGGAGCTGGAGCACAGGCAGAGCGTCTTCGTGCACAACATGAGGTACAGGCAGATGGGGGGATGCCGACCCCCTGGGGGTGCTCCTCATCCCCGGGGGGGGGGTTGCACCGCTGCTGCGGTGGGAGATGGCGTCGGTGCCGGCCGATGCCATCCCTGCCGCGGCGGCAGGTTCGTGCACTCGAGGAACCGCGCCGCGCTCTCCTACACGCTGGCGCTGAACCACCTGGCCGACCGCACGCCCCAGGAGCTGGCCGCCCTGCGGGGCCGTCGCCGGAGCGGGGCTCCCAACAACGGGCAGCCTTTCCCCACCGAGCTCTACGCCGGCCTCATCCTGCCCGAGAGCCTCGACTGGCGCATGTACGGTAGGTACGGGGTGGGGGGAACGGGGGTGTCGCCGGCGGGGTGCTGCGGGGTGGTGTGAGGCTGCCATGCGGAAGGTGTGAGCGCTCCTCATCCGGGCCAGCGCAAAGTCCATCCGAGCTGCCCGGCTCTCCGTCCCTGCGCTGGGGAGCCGGTGGGGCTGCGCTGTCCCTTGGGACCCGCATCTCCCTGTGGTCCCTGCTCCGCTCACCAACTGGAAGGTGGAGGAAGGGCTCATCCAGCAAGAGGCAGCTCGACTGGCACTTGGCCCTTGTTCGGTCTGGTGCCCCAGGTGTAAGGTGGTGCCAAACCCGGCTTCCCCTCATGTCCCCATCAGCTCGGAGTGACGCCCCAAGAGCTTGCCCCAAACCAAGCGCTGGCGTCCCACAGGTTTGCTGGTGCATTTTTCCCCCCTGCTGCCCTGATTTAGCACCAAGCCCTGGCTGCGCTGCCTCTGGGAGCACAGCGAGTCCTTGACTCCTGCCTCAGTTTCCCTTCCACTTGCCCTCATCCCCTGGTGCCACCCCAGCCTCCCGCTCCCCATCCCGCTGTCCCCAGGCGCCGTGACCCCCGTGAAGGACCAGGCCGTCTGCGGGTCCTGCTGGAGCTTCGCTACCACGGGCGCGATGGAGGGTGCCCTCTTCCTCAAGGTGAGAGCGCGGCCATGCCCCACGGGGACAGCTGGGGTGCCCTGAGAGTGCCTGGCCCCGACCCTGCAGCTTGTCCCCCCCCGCAGACCGGCGTGCTGACCCCCCTGTCCCAACAAGTCCTCATCGACTGCTCCTGGGGCTTCGGGAACTACGCCTGCGACGGGGGCGAGGAGTGGCGAGCCTACGAGTGGATCAAGAAACACGGCGGCATCGCCAGCACCGAGTCCTACGGCACCTACAAGGGGCAGGTGAGGGTGGCCCTGTGTCCCTGCCGGGGTCCCCCAGGTCTCAGGGTGTGACCCCTGGGGCTTTAAAGCCATGGTGGGGCCAACTAGGATGGGTCAGAGGTGCTAATGGGCTTGGGAAATGGGGAATTCACCTCGTCCCCAAGGCACCAGGCTCCCTGCAGTTCAAAGCCCAGTCTAAAGCCAAGCCTCAGGGCTCAGCCAGGCAGTTTCATCACCGCGTGCCTCAGTTTCTTCTTGCAAAACAGGGACAAGGCTTCTCCACCCATGGGTGGTGTCATGGGTCCCTCCGTACCCTGGGGTGCAAGGATGGAGCAGGGCTGCCCGGGGACGTGGCTGCAAGACACAGGCAACGGCCCCCCCAGGGCTTGGGCTGCAGAGCCAGCTCCCCGTGCTGCGTGTGGGCAATGCTGTGTCCCTGCAGCAACTGGGGAAACGTCCCACCATGGTGGGTAGGGGAGGACAGAGGGGTCAGAGCCAGGATGCTGTCACAGCCTGAGTCCCAGCTCACTCCCTGCATCAGAGCAGAGCTGCCCAGGGGCAGCCAGGGTGGGCAGGGTCCCAGCGAGGGGGCCTGGGGGCACCTGATGACACAGGTGTCTGTCCCCCCCCGGGTGCCGCAGAATGGCTTGTGCCACTACAACCAGTCTGAGATGCTGGCCAGGATCACAGGCTACGTCAACGTCACCTCGGGCAACATCACGGCGGTCAAAGCTGCCATCTACAAGCACGGCCCCGTGGCCGTCAGCATCGACGCCTCACACAAGACCTTCTCCTTCTACTCCAACGGCATCTACTACGAGCCCAAGTGCGGTGAGTCGGGTGGCACACGGGGCACGGGAGGACCTGGGTGCCCAGGGAGATGCCAGGACACCGGGATCCCCTCCTCGTTGTTGAGAAACTCGGGCAGGGGTTGAGGAGGGAACTGGCCCCAGCGCGGCTGGCCACCCTGGGAGCAGGGACGCTCTCCAGACAGGGATGCTCTCCAGACAAAAAATATCTCCCATGTTTTTCCCTGCAGCAAACGAGCCGGGAGCGCTGGACCACGCGGTGCTGGCTGTGGGCTATGGGGTCCTGCAGGGAGAGACCTACTGGCTCATCAAGAACTCCTGGTCCACGTACTGGGGCAATGACGGCTACATCCTCATGGCCATGAAGGACAACAACTGTGGCGTGGCCACTGAAGCCACCTACCCCATCCTGGCCTGAGCCACCTCTCGGCTCTGTGGGGAGAGCTCTCGGCGATGCTCTCGGCACCCATCCCTGGATCAGCCCCTTTGGTGTGAGCCATCACACAGGAGGAAGCTGGGGACACGGTGGGACAGGGCCATGGGGTGCTGGACAAGGGGCAGGATGGGGACCCAGCTGTGGGCTTGCCAATAAAGACCCTGGAAAAACTTTTTTCTTTGTCCTGCGCGATGGCAAGGGCCTCCTAGGGAGGGGACGGTGCCTGCCTGGCACAGCCAGCTGGCTCTCGCAGACAGTCCCAGACACCCAGGGCGAGAGGAGCGGCTTTTCCAGCCCTATCTCTCGAGGTGGAGCACAAACAACCCCAGGGATTTCTGCTGAGGCAAGAAATTCCTGGCGTGGGGTGTTGGGGAGGGGAGAAGGCATCCACCCTCTGCCCCACTGCCCGGGTCCCTGTTGTGGCTACGGATGGGGATGTCACCGGCGGTGTTTGCCAGTGCCACAAGCCAGGCTCCCCTTCACCCCGTGGGGCTGGTCCCCTCCACGGAAAGACACTTTACGCCATGGCCACGGCCTACCTGGGTGCTCCTAGTTTGGACTCAAGCCCTTCTGGGAGAACAGTGTCAGCACACGAGGATCCTCCAAACAGGAGGGGAAGGTGTCTCCACCCTGGCTCTGGTGGTCTCCCATCTTTGCTGGTACGTCCTTGGGGCGGGATGCTCCTCCATACCAGTGTGCTGTGGTGGCAGTGGTGGTGGTCCCTGGAGAGGTGCTGCAGCACGGGGTGCCTCAGCCCAGCCCTGCACCCAGGGGTGCAGCTGAATCCAGCTCGACTCGTCCCTGGTGGCACGTGCAGCCAGCCCACAGAGAGCCCTTATCGACTTTGTTTCGGGCTCCGGCGGCCACGCAGGCGCTCGCTGTCACCTTGGGCTGGTGGCCAGCTGGACACAGAGCAAGCGGAGGGGTGAAGGCCACTCTGCTTTCCTCCCCGGGTCTGTTTTTCCATGTAGCTCCTGACATTTCATCTGCATCTTTCCCCTTTTTCCGATTAAAACCCCCTAATTGCAGTCCTGGGCTTGCCCTGATGGTGTATCCGGAAGGATGCAGGGATGCAAACGGCCCCCACCTCCCCGTGACTGCCCAGTGCTGCCTGTGGTGGGGACACCTTGGCTCCTGTCCCAGGAGGGCAGGGAGCACCCAGAGGGGTTCTGGGGTGCCTGGCAGGGTCTCACCGCATCTCATTGCCCCTGCTTGCTGCAGAGGCTCGCCCTGCTCACAGCACACTGCATGCAGCGAAGCCTGGCTGCAAACTGCCACGCAGGGTGGGTGGGAGCAGAGGGGCACCCCCAGCACCAAGCCCCCGATCCACGGGGCACCCACCCTTGCCCGGGGGGATGACCCTGCCACGGGGTCCCACAGGGGTGGGGGTCCCACCCTGCCCCCCCCCCCCCCAAGCCCCGCAAGCACACGGCATCGGCACCCACCCCAGTGTGGGTGGGAAAGGCACCCATGGGTGCCCATGGGGGGGCAACATAAAACCACGCCTCCCCCTCTGTCTAGCCCCAGCCAAGGGAAGGACGGGGCTTTGCCCGTTGGCTGCCTGCAGCTCCCTGCCCACCCACCAGTGGTATTTAAGCCACCCGTGGGTGCAGGGCAGCAGCGTGGGCTGGGGTGCACAGGATGGAGGAGCTGGGGTGGCTGCTGGTGCTGGGGGCTGCTGTGCTGCTGGGTGGGCACCTGCCCTGGCCGAGCTCGGTGGGGGGACACGGCATGCTGTGTCCCCACCGTGGGGTGATGCCATGGTGCCCCTTAGCTTGGGCACTGCGGTGGTCCCGGGCTGCTGTGGGGGTCCTCGTCCTCCGAGGGGGCTGCATGGCCAGAGCAGTGCAGGGGCAGGGGGTACGCTCTGCATGTGGCATAGGGGGGTGCATAGGGTTGCCCCTCACACCCTGGGGCGTGCGGGGGGCTTTGGGGGGCTCCTGAGCTGGCTGCACCCCAGGGAGAGCAGGGATGTGTGTGAGGGCTCTGGGTCAGCCAGAGGGCTGGCGGAGGAGCGGGGACCCCCAGCTTGGGGACCCCCGGGCTCTGCCCTGCCTGGGCAGGTGGGAGCCCTCCCAGCCCTGCCACCAGCACAGGCTCCCTGGGTTTGTCCCCCCCTCCTGGGGGACAGTGAGCCAGGGACCAGCACCGCTGCCAGCTGCCGCTGTGGAGAGTTGGGTAATCAGCAGCGTAAAGGGGTTTGAGTTTTGGGTTTGTTTTTCTTCTAGGAGCAGAGTGCCAGGCTTCTCTGGAGACACCCACATTTGGGGACGTCTACCATGTCACAGGTACTGCTCGGGGATGGGGCACCCCGCTGGGACGGTGGCACCGCCGTGCTGCCCAAGGGGGTCCCGCGCCTCCAGCCACCAGCTCCCACCCGACGTGCCGGAGCCAAGGAGGCTCCAATTCCCCCGTGCAACCTGGGTGCTGGGGGGCATCGCTGCCGTGGGGTGCTGCCGGTGGTGGCCGTGGGTGGGAGAAGGGGGGGTGATGCTGTGGGGCCCCGGGGTGCTCCCCTCCCGGCGGCAGGCTCAGGGCAGGGGGGTGGGGGGTGTCCCTGGGGCTCAGCCCCCTGCGGCCCCCCAAGCCCAGCCCCTCTGTGTCCGCAGGAGTCATCAGCCTGCCCTACGCGGAGATCAGGGAGCCCTTTGAAGCCTGGTACAACCTCACCGGGGGGAAGAGCCGCATCGAGTACTACGGCGGTGGGTGCAGAAAGGGGTCCATCCCCTCGACCCTTCACCATCCCCCCGACCCTTCACCATCCCCCTCCTTCTGCCCCAGGACCTTTGGGTGCCCCAGGAAAGCCCTGGAAGCCATCACCGTGCCAGGACCCAGGGGCTTGCCTTGACCTTAGTGCTGTCCCTGTCCCCAGGCCAAGTGGTCACCTACCAGTTCGGGTCCATTGAGCCCTTCGGTGCCAGCTTCAAGGTGACACCCGAGACCACAGAGACGGAGGTCAACGTCCGCAAGTGCTTCCGCATCAACGGCACCGACGGGGACCTCATCGCCCCGCAGAGCGTCTTCCCCAGCCTGGAGAACTTCAAGGTGAGCCCTGGCCATGGTCCTCCAGGATGAAGGATGGGGCAGGGGAGGGGACAAGGGACCCCCATGGGCAGAGGGTGTCTGATGGCTACCTCCCTACAAGGGCAGAGCAGCCTTCCCTGGCTGGGAATGGGTAAATACAAGGCAGTTTACGGCCATGGGTGATGGAGGGGTTGCATCCAGCGTGGCATGATGCAGGATGAGGTGCCGTCACTGTGGGGTGCCCACCACCACAGCGGCGGTGCCGGCGTGGCACCCCGGTCCCCAACACGTGCGCTGTGCCCAGCGGGTGCGGGAGGAACGCTTCCGCGGGCAGCGCTGCGCCGTCTGGCAGAACGTCTCCTACTGGGGTCACAAGAAGAACGTCTACACGCTGCGGGTGGGCAGCTCTGCCCGCGGCCCCGTGCCCCTGCACTACGAGGTGCACGGCTTCAACAGCCTCCTGGGCTCCCACTACGACAAGTACGAGATCGACTACTCCTCCTTCAGCCACCGCTTCCCCCCCAGCGTCTTCCACCTCCCCGAGGGTGAGTGTCCCCGGCCACCCCACAGCCCAGCCTGCGGCTGGTGCTGCCACCGAAATGCAGCACCTCCTTCCACCTTTTTAATTTGGTTTTGGGGGGTATTTTTTGCAAGAGCCTGATAATTTGGGTGAATCGGTTTGGCTGGGAAAAAAGCAGGGGAGAAATCTAATTAACGTTGATAGCTGGGGTGATGCGGGTGCTTTCCCAGTGCTGGCTCCTCCATGCCGGAATGCAGGGTGCTGGGTGGGATAGTGGGTGCTCGGGAGCCAGCTCTGGTGTGGGTGCAGATCCCCCCTGCATGGGGATCTATATGGGGTGGACATATGTGTGTCTATATGGGATGGACAGCCCCAATGGTTTTGGGGGTGACCACGCCGTGCATCCCAGCTGGGGGGCCAGGAGAGCCCGTCCCCACTCGGGAGGCATCAGCTGCTGTCCGTGCCCCGTGGCAGGGGTGCAGTGTGAGCAGTGGCCCGTGGCCGGCCCCGAGCACCGCATCGTGGCCAACCCCATGCAGGAGTTTGTGGGGAGAGTGCCGGAGATGGACCACATCCACCACCGCCTCTTCCACCACTACAAGGAGCAGTTTGGGAAGAGCTACAGCAACGAGGAGGAGCACGAACATCGCAAGCACACCTTCATCCATAACATGCGGTACGGGATGCCAGGGGGATGGGCTGGGGAGGGGTCAGCAACGGGGTGGCCGGCGCGGTCTCCTCGCTCCCCTCTCGCAGCATCTCTGCTCTGCGGCAGGTTCGTGCACTCGAGGAACCGCGCCGCGCTCTCCTACACGCTGGCGCTGAACCACCTGGCCGACCGCACGCCCCAGGAGCTGGCCGCCCTGCGGGGCCGTCGCCGGAGCGGGGCTCCCAACAACGGGCAGCCTTTCCCCACCGAGCTCTACGCCGGCCTCATCCTGCCCGAGAGCCTCGACTGGCGCATGTACGGTAGGTACGGGGTGGGGGGAACGGGGGTGTCGCCGGCGGGGTGCTGCGGGGTGGTGTGAGGCTGCCATGCGGAAGGTGTGAGCGCTCCTCATCCGGGCCAGCGCAAAGTCCATCCGAGCTGCCCGGCTCTCCGTCCCTGCGCTGGGGAGCCGGTGGGGCTGCGCTGTCCCTTGGGACCCGCATCTCCCTGTGGTCCCTGCTCCGCTCACCAACTGGAAGGTGGAGGAAGGGCTCATCCAGCAAGAGGCAGCTCGACTGGCACTTGGCCCTTGTTCGGTCTGGTGCCCCAGGTGTAAGGTGGTGCCAAACCCGGCTTCCCCTCATGTCCCCATCAGCTCGGAGTGACGCCCCAAGAGCTTGCCCCAAACCAAGCGCTGGCGTCCCACAGGTTTGCTGGTGCATTTTTCCCCCCTGCTGCCCTGATTTAGCACCAAGCCCTGGCTGCGCTGCCTCTGGGAGCACAGCGAGTCCTTGACTCCTGCCTCAGTTTCCCTTCCACTTGCCCTCATCCCCTGGTGCCACCCCAGCCTCCCGCTCCCCATCCCGCTGTCCCCAGGCGCCGTGACCCCCGTGAAGGACCAGGCCGTCTGCGGGTCCTGCTGGAGCTTCGCTACCACGGGCGCGATGGAGGGTGCCCTCTTCCTCAAGGTGAGAGCGCGGCCATGCCCCACGGGGACAGCTGGGGTGCCCTGAGAGTGCCTGGCCCCGACCCTGCAGCTTGTCCCCCCCCGCAGACCGGCGTGCTGACCCCCCTGTCCCAACAAGTCCTCATCGACTGCTCCTGGGGCTTCGGGAACTACGCCTGCGACGGGGGCGAGGAGTGGCGAGCCTACGAGTGGATCAAGAAACACGGCGGCATCGCCAGCACCGAGTCCTACGGGCCCTACCTGGGACAGGTGAGGGTGGCAGTGCCGCTCGGGGCGGGGGCAGTGCCACCCCCTCCCCAATCCTTCCTCCCAGGCTCTCCCAAAACAGCCATCAGCCCTTTGGGAGCAAATGGAGGCTCTACTTTGGTTTATGGATGCTCCATCTGAGCTGCTCCCCTCCCTCCTTTCCCTTTGCTGGGGTGGGTCAGACCCCCCCCAACCTGCCCTGGGACCCTGGTGCCACCTCAGCTTCTCCCCCCAGAATGGCTACTGCCACTGCAACCAGTCGGAGCTGGTGGGCCAACTGGCTGGCTATGCCAGCGTGGAGCCGGGCAGTGCTGCGGCGCTGAAGGCTGCGCTGGTCAAGCACGGCCCCGTGGCCGTCAACATCGACGCTTCGCACAAGTCCTTCGCCTTCTACGCCAACGGTGTCTACGAGGAGCCCCACTGCGGTGAGTCCCATCGACCCAAGAGGCTCTGTGTCCCGCTCATTGGGGCTGGGATAGGCAAAAACATTTGCGGTGTGGGATTTACCTCCCTGCTAAGCTCCCACCCAGGGGATACAGGGCCACTCGCTGCATCGGGAATGACCTCCAGCTCCAAGGGATGGGGACTGAGATGGCTCCATTTTCTTCTCTCCTTCTGGCCAGGAAACAAGACGTCGGCACTGGACCATGCGGTGCTGGCTGTGGGCTATGGAGTCCTGCATGGTAAGAGCTACTGGCTCATCAAGAACTCCTGGTCCACGTACTGGGGCAACGACGGCTACGTCCTCATGGCCATGAAGGACAACAACTGTGGTGTGGCCACTGCTGCCTCCTTCCCCATCCTGGCCTGATGGTACATGGTCCCACATGTGCCCTGTCCCCTCCATGTCCCCTTGGGCAGCTCCAGATGGATGGGGGGCTGGCAGAGGGATGCGGGGTCCTGGGAAGTGGTTGTGGGGCAGAGGGGGACAGCTCAGCTGGGAGGTCAGAGGATGCTCCCAGCCCTCTGGAGAGGTATTTTATCATTTTGGCAATAAAAGCCTGTAGAAATGATCCTGTCTGTCATGCTGGGGTGTCTTCTGCCAACCACAGCCCTTGCCATGACTGCCTTCTGCAGCCCTCTGTGTGATGAGTTTCACCCAATGCTCAGCCCAGGCCCACCCCTGTTTGGGTTACATGTGCCCTAACCCGAGTTTTCAGTGCCACCCCCAGAAGTGCCAGCAGCTCCTTCACCAGCAGCGGGAAGGAGCCTGAATCCAGTCTCAGAAGCTGGACTGGGCTCAGGGCTCTCCTGTTCCCAACTGGACTCTGCCCTGTCCTGACAGCTGGTGTCATGTTGGGAATAAGGGAGCTGCCCCCCACCTCAGAGAGTGGTTCCCAGTGCCCGGTGCCCCTCGGGACACCTCTGCTCAGCCTCTCTCCAGGCTCCTATATGGGTCAGTGCTTGGTGACTCAGTTTCCCCACCCATCCGGCGGGGAAGCAGAGCTTCTGGGGGTCTCCGTGCTGCTGCCAGCAGTCCTCAGGATGGAGGGAGCCCAAATGGATCCAAAGGAAACCCAGCTCATTTCATCCAGGACACTTCAGGGGGTTTTATCCAACCTCCTGGGGGGCAGCTGGGTTTGGAGCTGCCACCCCAGAGCTGTTGTGCTCCATTCGCCTCCCCTTGCTCCAGTGCTTTACCCAAAACTGCACGGCCACGGGGAAGCCTGACCAAGAGTCGAGGGGCTGGCAAGACTGGTGTTGCTCTTGGGGTGTCCAGCCTGGATACCAGTGCGGTGTGAAGGTTCATTCTTGGGGCTCTGGTGCCCTGCTCACGTCCGTCCTGGGGATGCAGCTGGGTAGGCAGCACCTGCAGGAAGCCTAAAGCTCTCAGGTGAGAGCTGTTGGCACTGCCAGGCTCTGCCTTCCCAATTTGAGAGCCCAATTAATAGCTGGCCAGCTGGGGAGGGGAGCCTACAAAAGAGGAAAAGTCAGCCCTGGCTTGTATCGGCATGTGCACAGGCTGCATCTTCCCCCCAAAATGAGTTTCTGGTAGCTGAGAAGCAACATGCCCCATGGCTACACCCTTATTTTGTACAGCTAAAGGCTGGGGTCAGCCACCGTGCTTCCCTGCCGCAAGCGCTGGCCGGCAGCACCCAGGGAGCAGAGCTTCCTTCCAGGCAATGTGATTGCTTCCAATTGAGGATGGCAGGTCATAATATTTTCTTGTTTTCTTTCACTTGTTCACCTGCTTATTTTACAATTTGCTGCACTGATTTCTGAAGTGGTCTTTAATCATTCTCAGCAGGGGTGCTGACTTGAATTCATGTCTGGGAGAGAAATGATCACTGCGCAGGAATAATGTGGTTTATTCTGTGGGAGTCCAGGTCTCCAGATCTTTGATTCTCTTGACTGCAGTCAATAAAACATGCTTTGACTTTCAGGGAACCGTGACTTTCAGGCTCCCTTTGGATAGGTGATGTTCTGAATTTGCTGCTGAACACGCAGGTGGCTTTGAGAGCTGAAGGTTTTGCACCCCCAGGAAGCATTTAGCAGGAGCCTGAAATTTTGCATTTGCGGCATTAGGGATAGCAGTTCTGAGCATGGGTAGATAAGGATGGCTGGGAACTTAAAAAAAAGATCCATTTATTATATTTGAAAAAGGAGAAAATAAGAAAGGATGTACCTGAAGAGAGGTTTGCTGTTTCCAGAGCCAGCCTTGGGTTCTGGCTCCCAGCCCAGGTGAGCTGAGACCTCCAGACTTCCCTCGACACTCAAACCTCAGAGTTGCTCCAGGTTTTGCCAAGCATGGCAAAGAACAACCACTCTGAACCCTGTGTTTTATTGAAAGCAAAATTGGTCTAAATGTATGCATTTAAGGTTTCCTTTGGAAGAGGCATGTTGCCTGCATATCCTGCATCTCCATCTTGCCAGCTATGTAGGAAACTCCCCAGATTGATACCTTGATGGTGAAGTATCAGCTGAGGCTGGTGCTTCACGGGGAGTGAGCACTGCCCCGAGAGTGAAAGCTGAAAGGATCTGGCACCTACCTCCTGTATGCCCCCCTTGAGAATGCCATCTCCTTCTTGGTCTGCAGCGTGAAGTAGTTCAAGATGTCTCCTGAGGTCAGCTTCACGCTGAAAGCACAGGACGGGAGGTAGTCCTCGGTGGCTAGCTTCCAGTTCCGCACCCTGTTTTCTGCTCAGTATTTCTCATGGTTCTCTGCTACCTTCAGGGTCTCCTCCTTGTTCAGCCACCCCTGCTTGGCACCTGCCAACCAAGAGGTTGGTGCTCAGGTGCTTAAACTGGGCATGGGTAATGCCTGCCTGCAAGCTGGTCCCTTTGGAGGCAGTCCAAGATGATGGCGGCTTTCATGCTGGAGGTGGGAGTCTGTTTGGCCACCTCACAGGCTTTCCTGAGCCTCCAAAGAGCTCGTTTGTCCTGCCTGATACTCTCTTGATGCTTCTTTAAGAATTCACCCATGAAGATGCTCACCAGATAGTTGTCAAAGTCATCACCTCCCAGGTGAGTGTCCCCAGCTGTGGCTTTCACCTCAACAACATCCCTGTCTATGATGAAGATGGAGATGCTGATGCCCCCCACGGCCCGTATTAAAGACGAGGACATTGCGCTCCCCATCAGGGTGATGGAGGCTGTAGGCCAGGGCTGCTGACGTTGTCTCGTTGAAGCCCCTCACCACAGCGATGCCAGCAATTACCCCACCATCTTTGGTGGCCTGGTTCTGTTGCTGAGATAAGCAGGCACA
The DNA here is from genome assembly GCA_035590195.1 of Aviceda cuculoides. Lineage (NCBI taxonomy): Eukaryota > Metazoa > Chordata > Aves > Accipitriformes > Accipitridae > Aviceda > Aviceda cuculoides. Next base: position 4,764,677 of record JAVJGG010000021.1, read on the forward strand.
CGGACAATCACTTCTCCTGGCTGCCCTGCATCAACTCATCCCCTGGGATGGGAATGGGAACCTTGGGACAATCCTGGCTCCATGCTGGGCTCCGATCCACCCCCTCTCGCAGAGCCCAGCACCAGCCAGGACATGGGGAGCGAGCTGAGACAGAGCACACTGCCGCAAACAGCTCCCGAGAAGTGTTTTGTTCCCAGTCAAATGGCCTTTCTGTGGGTGAGAGCATCCAGATCTGCGGGATCAATCTGTCCACACATCCAGAAAGTCAGGGTGGGCTGAGTTTGCCAAGCTAAATTATTCTCCGAGGAAGGGCGGCTGGGATTTCAGCTGGGTTTGGTTTTTCGCCCTGCCTTCGGCTGTCCTGGATACGGCACTTCCCTCCGGAGGCAGCTGCGCTCCAGCGCAGACCTCTGTGCAGCAATGCCAGGTGGCCAGAAAATGCGCTCCAGCCCCAAAGCTGGCTGCCTTTCAGTGCTGGATGAATTATCTGTGAAAACCTCTTACAGCTCGCACAAAACAAGGTAATTATTCAGAAAGCAGGGGACATGGAGAGAGCCAGAATATGAAAATATTATCTGTTAGTGATTTACAGAGAACCACAGACGGTGTCAAAGAACAGCAGCTGAATCAAACTTGCTTTGGCAACTTCTTGGCTCCCAAATGCTCCAGACGACCCTGGAGGGCTGATCATGAGCTCCCAACAACACTTCTACGCTCCGGGGAAGGGGCTCCTGGGCGTCCGGGTCTCCAGAGCTGGGTCAGGACAGAGCCGGTGGTTCACAGAGGGCATGTGTTACAGAGCCCTGAGGTTTTAGGATGGCAAAGACCAGGATCCAGGAGGAGGCCATCTCATTTTTGCTATGTAATACAGTAACTGGAGCTTTTTTGGGGTACAAATGGTTGCATCCAATGTGATCGGAACAGTCTTTCAAGCTCTGCAAAGCTTGCTAGCGAGGCTATCCTGGAAAATCACTGAGGCAGTGGCTTTCTAAACGTTTCTTATTACACTTCCTTCGGTAGCAGCAGCTTTACAAATGCTCTTCCTTAGCCAAATGATTTTCCCTTGGCGACCGTGACTGCTCTGGCAGGTTTGTTGTTCACATTCTGAAACGAAATCGTTCCTTTTCCTTCAGCTCGAGAGGTTTGCAACTCCTCCTCCCCCCGCCCTCCCCCCTGACTTTTCGGAGGTTTTATTTCTTGTAACAGATCGCTGGCGGCGTTTACGTTTTCCAGGTGCGCTGTCAAACCCCAGAAAGCTGGGCAGCCCCAGTCCTCCACCTCCGCCTGATTTCCCCAAGAACCTCTCCTCGGAGCACCGCAGCCCCTGAGCAGCGAGGAGGGTTTTGTTTAAAGCCATCCGCCGCCTCTGCCAAGCTCTGCCTTCTACCTTTACCGACTGGTATTTCCCAATCACAATCTAGCATCCAGCACAATGCAACGAATTTCATGAAATTAAGTATTTCTCCTACACACAGCATATTTGCCCGGTGATTATAACTAGTCCCCGAGGTAGCCAAGCACAGCAGAATTTCAGTTTAATATGCACACCCACGCAGCCTTACTAAAAACCCGAGACACTCCCCCGGTCCTTCTTGGGAAAGACTGAGCACTGCAGTGAGCATCTCATATTTCAGCTTCACCACTTGTATAGGCTAGGACTGGGAATACTCTGTCATCTGGTGTAAAGAAAGGTGGGGAAAGAAGTTTACCAAAGATTTCAAGGTATCCCTTACAGTCTGAGAGAGAGAAGGGTGTAAGAACACAGGAATGTCAGGGAACACAGGCACAAAAGGGACCAGTTCACACCGCTCTGGGTTTATTAACACAACTGTGAGTAGTTACTGCCTTTTGTTCACTCGATCTTGGATCTACAGAGTGAACTTTTAACTCCAATAGCCTTTAATTCCCTCATTTGTTCGGGCAGACAGCACATAAGTAAGCTCACAGCACCTGTTTTGTGTCACATTGTAAAATATGACAACTACTTGATTAAAATAAACGAGCAATTATTCAGTGTGTGCACAGTGTATGATCTGCCCTCGCTGCAGCGACTGGAGTCCAACCTCATACCTCAAAGGAAACGGGGGCGAATCTTCCCAGTGTCTGGAGCCGCGAACTCCAGCCACAGGAACTCCAGCACCCAAGCTGTGGCGTAAACACAGCAAGCTGCGGTTTGCAGTGCTGACCCTGCCCCAAACCAGAGGCAGACCCACCCATGCAAATCACGGTCTTGGCTGTGCCTGGGACTTGCAGATGAGCAGCTGCCCTAGCAGCGGGCCAGCAGCTGCTGAAGTCAGAGCAAAGGGGGAAACAAGTTCATGTGAAGGTTTTCCTTTCGCTGCAGACACTACCTCCTACCTCATTCTCCCTTCCTTTTCCTCCAATTCTCCTTCCCTCAACCTTTAAGGCACAGTTCTCCCTCTGCCCCTGCCCTGCCTCTGTCTCCAGCCCTTGTGGCTCTGCTCCCCCTCGGCTCCGCTCTCCCGGTGGAGACACCTCCTGCTCCCCACGCTCTCCTGCTCCCTTCCTTCCTCCAGACCTGACCCTCCTTCACCCACCTCCGCACAGGCCTTCCCCTCGCTGCAGCGGCTCCTCACCTCCCCCACCTCAACCCCCTAATCCAGCCTCCCTTCCTCCTCCGGGCCGGCACCCTGCCCCTCACCCTGCCCTCCCCTAACCCACGCACCAGCTACGGAGCTCCCTTTCGCCTTGCCCTGGCTTAACCCTGCCACCACCCCCCCCGCCCTTCCCTCGGCCCTGGCCCGGCCCAGCCCAGCTCAGCCCCTTCCCCAGGCCCGGCCCGGCCCGGCCCCACTTCCGGGTCCCCTCCCGCAAGGCCTTGTGGGCCAGCCCCCACCCTGCGCGGTCTCGCGCGACCTCCCCAGCGCCGCGCGCGCCCCCGAGACGCGTCACGCGGGAGCGGAGGGGGTGGGGGGGGGAGGCCGTCAGGGCGGTTGCATCACCGCGGTGCGCGCAGCGCTCCCCGCGTGACGTCAACGCTTCCCCTTCCCCAACGCCCGTGGAGGGAACGGGCGGGGGAGGGAGGCGGTGCCGCCCCGCCCCTTTCCCGGAGTGACGGCGCCGTAGACCAATGAGAAGCGGCGAAAGCGCGAGTGATGCGTCGGGTGACCAATAGCGAGGGCGGAGCTGGTGGGTGAGGGCGGGGCAGGGGGGCCGGGCGGCCGGGGCGGGGTGGTGTCGGAATCCCGGCTCCGGGGCATCTCCGTGGCCGCCTTCCCCGCAGCGCGTCCCTTTTTCCTTTGCGCGTCCCAATTCTCCTTTGCGCGTCCCAGTTCTCCTTTGCGCGTCCGCCTGCGGTTCCATCAGGAAAAAAAAACCAAAACCCCCCAAAAACCCCAACAACCCAAGCCCAAATTCCTAATAGTCCAGCATTGCCGGGCAGCAGATGTACGGGGAGCGTGCTGCGGAGCAGCTCCTGGGTGCTGCTGCTGCCTTCGGTTTTACGGCGGGACGGTCACGGCGCTGGAGAAGGGCCAGCGGCTGTTCGCCAAAGTTTGGCACCGGAGTTTAAAACCCATCCCCAAATACTCTCCCGATAGCTTTCTCTCAGGGTCCCAGCCAAATCCTGACTTTGGGCTCATCAAAAGAATAAGAAAATAAACCACAATGTGGGAACAGAGCCATTGCCGTGACCTTTCAGTCCAAGAGCGCTTGCGAAATAGTACTCGGCAGCTTGTTTCGAAATACTTGGTATATTCTTGCGCTGGGTGCCTCACGAAACACAGTTTGATGCTGCCTAGTGCTCAGTCTGTGGCAGTATCTTTAAACACATTTTACACAAGTTATTTATTGACTGCTTGAGGGAGTACTTAGACTCTGGGATCAAGGGCAGAGCGATGCAAATTCCATAGGAACCATGGGCCAAAATACAGATTTGTCTCATTCGTGGCGGTTCATTGATGCCTGCAGGGTGGTGGGAGCCTCTCAGGTCCTTACTGCTGCTGCCCGGTCCAGTCCTCTGTGGTGGCAATTGCCGTCTTGGCAACTGAGTGCCAGGAGAAGTGAAAGCGGCGTGCCAGCTAAAAGTCCGCCTGTGTGACTTCGGTGGCATTTGTTGAGCCGGGCTGAAGTACGAGGGGTGACTTCTGCGGGAGGGAAAGTGCTGTTCAGCCTGACAGCGGGCTGCCCGTGCCATCTGTGTTTCAGAATGGATGAGAACTACATCCTCCTGCCGCACGGAGTCAACTTCCAGGAGGCGATTTTCCCGGACACCCAGGAGAACAGAAGGATGTTTGCCAGCCTTTTCCAGTTTTCTAACTGCTCGCAGGCGCAGCACGTCTTGAGCTTCTCCAGTGACTGGGAGATTCAAGAGGACAACCGGGTAAGGGATTCATTCGCTCTCCGTTGCTTGTTTTCTAAGTGGGCACAGGTATTCCCATGTCATTTGCAAACATATATATATATATATGAATGCAGAGCAGCAAGTCCCTGATTTTCCCGGTCCTTTGGTAGTATCACTGGCAAAGTAACACGCTGGTGGGGAGATGTTAAACTCTGTGTTCAAAACTTGGTACCAACCTGTTCATGAGCAATAGGTTGGAAACCACTATCGCTTGCCATCCTGTCCTACTCCACGCAGGGCATTCCTGCCTTTGCTATCTCTAGATCCCATACTTTAATTTCAGCTGAAATGTTCAGGAGCCGAGCTTTGCTGCTTTACTTCTGTGTTGATCTCATGTAAGCAGTGCCTGGACCATGACAGACTGTAAGGGATTATTCTTGCCTAACTCCACATAACAGCGTAAACATCTGCTGAACTAATTGCGCTAAGCTGTCTTTGTAGCAGCTGGGGAAAAATAGACTGTTGAGGGCATGTTTCGTCTGAGTGACGAGGGCACGGTTCGTCTGAATGATGCCGGCACCTACTTCTGAACAAGCTGAATGAAATGCCTCTTTCTCTTCCCAAGGGAGGCCACAGCAAGTAGTTCACCCTCTAGGCGATCTTCCCTTAAGAAATCACATTTTTGGTATAGAAAGTCCAACCATGCCTCTTGTTAGCGGCTTCTGAGCCCCTTTATGGAGCTGCAGTCTGTGTAATAAATGCAAGATTTTAATAAATACTTCCTTGGCAAAGGGGAGGAACCCGCAGTTATGTGTGTGCATGTTCTGGATGTGCATATACATTTGCAAAAGTGGAACTTGGAGAGCTGTTTTAGTGCCAAACCTTGTTTTAAGAGGCTGGTGGTTTCCACTAGTAGCCGAGAACATTTTAAGCATCTCTTTAGGTCAGGATGGGCAGGACATGTGTCATCGCTTGCGTCTTCTGAGGATTCGTCCAAGGCACAATATTTACATATGGCGGCAGAGGCACCAGTGGCCTGTTTAGGGGATGGATGGAGGGAACTCGGTAGCTGGCTGAGCCCTTTCCTTTCACCGGCTGGCCGACCACCGGCGTACAAAGTTTGAGCTGCCGCGTGGCCGTCTGTCTGGCCAGTGCCACAACCTCGCTCCTTGGGATGCCCTGTGAATGAGTTTTTCCTCACTGCTGCTATTTTGGGGAGGGAGTGGGGAACAGCGATATTCAAATAATAGATTTGGGGACAGCAGCAGGAATGGAGGAAATAAGAGAAAATGAACCATCTTACAATTAGATGGCAGAGCCGTAACCCTGGCTGGGCAAGAAGGGGGAGGCGGAGAGCCCCAGCCCCAGCCCGGCCTCCTCCCTGCCAGCCCGCAGGCTCCCCAGTGCCCCAGGCAACGCATTTGGCAAGTAAAGGTGCTGCTGCTGCCAAATCCACAGATTTTGCTCCGGGGGAAGCAAAAGAGTCATTGGGGGACCACCCGATCCAACTCCCAGTGTCTGCTGCTGGTGGTGCCTCCGCACTGTTTATTTAGCCGTGCTGAGCGAAATGCAGGGGATCCCGATGGGCTGGTGCGGGCTTATGCCCGCAGTGAATCTCGCCGGTTAGCTTTAATTGAAATCACGAGGCGGAAAGCCCCAGGGTAAGTTGTGGCAACCGAAAGCATGTGTATCAAAAGTGCATTTCAGCTGTTGTGTTCTTTGACCCCGTGCAGCTGTGAGCAGACCAGGAGGGGATTAGAGCTGCTGGTCTCCCAGGCCGGGGCTGGGGGGCTTTACATACTTCAACACCCACCCGTCGAGTGAATAAATTCAGCACAACTGACGGACGCTTTGTCTCCCCTTCATCATGAAAAGTAAAAGCTTCCTCTGCACCAGTTAAAAATAGTTCGGGCTGACTGTGCTCCCATTCACCTCCTGCATCTGCGTTTGCCCAGGCGGGCGCCGGCTCCCGGCGCCTGCGTGCCCCAGCCTCGGCAGGGGATGGCGGCGTTTCTGGCTGCCCTGGTATTAGGAATTTGTTCCCCAGCTCTTCCCAATGCAGGTGCCCATCTCCAGGGTGCAGGTCTCTGGCGTTTTGCTCCTCTCTTTGCCTTGTCACATCCGATGGCGACTTTCCCAACCGCCATCGCATCTGCTCGCATCCCATCGCGGTGCAAAAAATTTCCGTTTCCAAATGCGCTCGGTCAAGCTGCCCCGTGCTGGCTCCTGAGCCAAACCTGCGGCGTGTGCTGGCTTTGTGGCACAGAAAGTGAGCATCACTCGGAGCTTTGCTCTTGAAGCTTTTTGGAAAAGTGGCTCTTTGGGAGGCTGGGGACACCCAAGGCGGGCTTGTGTGGTGGTGTCAAGTTGTGGAGAGCTTGGACAGAGAGGGAAGGGTCTTCTGATGAGGCTCACACTGCAGCGAGGAGTCAGGGGTCTCACTACCTGCTGCGTATTGACATGAATTGCCAGTTAAAATCCGTCACAGATGTTTTGTGCAGTCAGAGGGAAGAGCTGGAGACGCGGAGATCCTCAGAGCAGAAGGCAGCTGGGGTGAAGGTCTGGTTCCAGGAGTTAGTAGGTAAGGTCCTGCCTCTGGACCTTGGGACAGCTGCGTGCAGGGACATCTTAAAAGGCAGATCTGTCAAAAAGCAGCGTGCCCAGCTAGGTTTGGAATAAAGGAGTGATGAAATTTCCTGTTTACAGCTGGAACCCATACTCAGAAAGGCTTTTTGAATCCCCGTATTTGCTTATGGCCCTGTGCCCTACTCCTGATATATTTCTGTGGTGGACGTTTTAAGGGAGAATTCAGTGCTGGAAGCATGTGCGGTTGCAATGAATAATTCGTGTTCGCAGCTCCGGGGTGCTCGGCCAGAGGGTGAGAGAGCACTGTGATGAGCGAACGTCTTTTGCCTCCTGTAACTCCGCTCCCAGGGAGACGTCCCTTCTGCAGGGTGGTCCTGAGCCGGCTGCGGAGCAGGGCACCCAAAGGTGACCGCTGACATGCTTTGCTCCTGCTTGCCCTCTTCTTTCTGCAGTGCTCCTTGCCTGCAGGCAGCCTTGTCTGCGCTGTCCCAATGGGTGAAACGAGGAAAACCCCGAGAGCTCCTTCTCTTCCTCCTCCCAGCAAGATGTGAGGATGCAAAAGAGAGCAAAGAGACGTGCAGGAACTTCTCAATGCGCTGGGATGCGCCACTTGCCTTTTCTATTGTGGGAAAACTCTTTTAATTTTCGGAAAGCCCCATGGCTCACGGTGAAAGGCGGCCAGACCCAAGGCACATCTCGTTGGCGATAGTACATTCCTCACGCTGGGCCTGCTGCCGTCGCTGGAAGCTAACTCCAGCTGCGTTTTTAAGCCCCTTGCCATCTGGGCTGAGGGTCAGACGCTGCTTGCCATAGTTTTCCAATAACCCCACAGTCTCATAAATTCACTCAGGTGCTTGTTCTGGCCACTCTGGAGAGCAACAGTAGCTCCAGCTGTCGTTTCTTTAGGCACTTGCATTTTGGCTTCCACATTTGCAGAGGCAGTAATTAATTGGGCTCCATCCTGACTTTTCTCACAGCCCCTCAGTGATGTTTACAGACCTCCTGCTTTACTCTGGCTCGCTGTCGCAGCAGTTTCCGCAAGGTTTTTGCTAAAGCCCCAAGTTCCTACCAGGCTTGGGGTTGGAGCTGGGTTTGTAACGAGTGGCTGCAACCTCTTGCGGAGCGAGGGGCCACTTCTTTCAGCATGTTGCAGGTACCTGGGTCCCAGGTTTGGCCCGGTCCCAGAGCTGATGTTGGTGGAGATAATAACACAGGAATGCTCCTTTTTCCCTTTTGTAGTTACAGTTTTAGTCAATGCTTCCCACACTGCCCCTGGGCGAAATGCAGTTTTTGCCTACCCAAGGAATCTTGCAGTCACAGCAGTTTCTTTTAATAAGGTGTTTCTATTGAAGAAAGGAACAATTAAGAAGTTATAAAAACCTAATTAAAATTCTTAAAAGCTCCATGTTTTTACCCAAGTCTCATGTTGACCCCCTGAGGGAAGACCTACAGACATATCAAAGAGTTTGTAAAGTCTGACAGCCTCCTAACGCAGGCAATGCCAGGCTGTCCTGTGCCGGCCGGTGTGCAGCCTCCGGGTCACCCCTGCCTTGGGAAACCACCCCAGACATCCCTTTTACTTTACCTCCTGCTTCCCCCAGTGCCCTTAAAATTGCCCCCAAACCCCTGTGTGCTGCCCAGTTATTCTCCAGTGCAGCTGACGGTGCTGGTGTTTCATTACTGATATTTTTAGGGAGCAGCCTTATGACCTTTTCTTGCTTGAAAGGAGTCCAAGAGGTCAGACTTTTCTGGGGGAGATAGGGATGAGCATTCAACCATGCAGCCAGGATCCTCCTCCAAGGATGGAGAGGGGGCAACAGGAAAATCCCGAAGGCCCAGGGAGCATCCAGATATGCCAATGCCTCTTTCTCATGACAATTTTTTCTCATGGCTAAGTGATAAATGACACTTTCCTGTGTGCAGGGGGTTGATTTCTGTTTGCTCAAGCTGGGAGGTGGGAATCGTTCCTGTGGTTTCCCTCCTCTTGCAGCGCCTGCTGCTAAGCCTAGGGGCGATGTAGTGGGCTGGCGTTGGAATCTTGCTCCCCTGCAGAGTTTTACCATTTTAGTGCAAATCTAGAGGCTGTAATTTCTCCTGACTTGGCCTTCTGCAGGATGCTGCGATCTCGTAAATAAGACCTCGTTGCCTTGTCAGAACACGCGAGATTATACCAAAGTGATTCAAGGTCTGGTGGTAATAAGGTCTACAGAAGTGTCCAACAGCGCTTGTCATTATTTATTATTCAGAGGGGTTTTAACTCCTGGTTTTGTCAACAGGTTGATAGGGAAACGTGGTCTTTTGGCTTCCGTTCCAGCTTGCTGTGAGCTGCAGAGGTGATAACAACCTGGGGCTGTGCGGTGCTGCTTTTACAGGGCACCTTCCTCCCCCTTTTTTTCATGCAGGAGAGTTGCAAAATGACCCCGTGTGCATCAGAACGAGGGAATTAACAGCGGCATGTCAACCAGTTGTGAGCAACTGTGAGAGCACTAGCACTGTGGTAAAGCCCATGGAAATTAAGGAGTCCAATAACTTCAATTAAGCCTGGCAAGACTTCAGGGGAGATTACATCTTTTATTAAGACTCTCCCTACATTGCCTTTCCTTGTCTCAAGCATCAGAGCCACAACCACGCCGTTACTTCAATTGATTTAGATGAACCAACTTGCCTTCTTAGAGACCTCCAGAGATTTATCTGGGTAATAATAAAGCTTTTATGAGAGTAGTCAGCATCCCAGATAAAAAGCAAAGTAATTAGGGGGTTAGCAGGGCAATCTACAAATATCTGCTTAGCATCTCTGGGCCTGTGTCCTCTTCTCCGGTGGCACTTTGGCAGCTGTAACAACCCGATGACCTGATTAGGACACCTGCAAGGCTTTGGAGCAGCTGAGAAGGGAACCGGATAAGAAAAGCAATGTAATTGCATAAATGGCCTTGCCATTATTATGCAAAGCAAAAATTAAATTAAATGGCATTCTTCCTCTGCGGAAGTAGGGGAAATAGTTGCAGAACTATTTGTTTTAGCAACGGCTGTGGGCATGAACTGGGAGCCACTGGGTCGGATCATTCCCTGAACCCATCTGCGGGCACATTTGTGCTGAGCAGCACATTTGCTCAGCAGTGGTCCCAGCCTGTCTCTTCCCTGATGCTCTCAACCGGGCGGATGATAGTGGGTCTCATTCAGTGATGCTTCACAGGACCACAAGGGCTTAAATCACAGAGAAATAGCTGCTTACATGAAGGCTCTTTGGGCTCCCAGAGAAGGGTTTTCTCAAGTGACATTTGCTGTGGGGACCTGTTTTGATCCATCTCCCCAGACAACGTGCCCCCGGAGAAGGGAAAAGAAGAAGAAAAGTTGGGGAAGTCCCCATAATTTTTCTGACCGCCTTGATTTTGAGTCTAGGCAGTGATTAAATAGTATCGTGGCTAGATACCTGCTGGAGAGATGCCTCTGGCATCTCTGGAAAGAGCTCGAGCTGCCTTGGATGCAGGGACCAGAGCTCGTCCTGCTGTGGCTGAGATGGACATCGGGGATGCTGAAGGTGACTCTACTTTGTGAATTATGCAAAGCCTGGCCACTAGAAAAAAAACCTGTTAACTGTAATGGATTTCAGCTGAAATTTCATCCATGGTATCCACCGAGATAAAATGAAAAAGCAATTTGTTTTATCTCTTTTAAAAGTTAACAACTTCTGCTCTTGAGGAGTTCCATCTCTGCTCCGAGCGCTGGGAGATGAATTGCAGGACTGGAAAATGCTGATCGTGGAGTCCAGAGCCAGCAGTTTTAGAGGAAGGACTGGTCTGGAGAAGAGCAGGCAGCAGCCTGGCTTGGTTAAGACAGTTCTTTAATTCCTGTGTACTGGCCTTTTGTGTTTGCTCGTGGCATGAGCCATGGTCCTCCCTTCTCTGTCCTAAGTCACTAGGGAAATAGAGAATATTCTCAGTTCAAAACAGTGCTACGTGGCAAGGGCAGGGCAAAAAAGACCTCGAAATAGATGAAAGTAAAGTCCAATATCTAGAGGTCTGAAAATCTTGGTTTACATTTGGTTTCTTGCCCCGCCATTTGTTAGAAGAGTTTTTGCTCCCTTAGCCTAATAGCATGATAGAAAGTGTACGTTGCTTCTGGGTTGTTTTAATAGTGATTTACAGTGCTTTTGTTTTCCTCCCAGAAACCTACCCAGAGCAAACCCCTCCCTATGATCTGTGTTTAATTTGAATACATGTAAGCAATATTAGATGAAATGGAGAACTGCTGACAAGTGTCTGAGATGAGGGGACACCACGAGACAGTTGATACCTTTGGGTAACATCCCCGAGAGTCTTTTGGCTTAGAAGTGGCATTGACTCATTTCCAAATCTTCCCACCCAAGTGTGGTAGGGGACTCTTAGAGGCCCGATTGGCACCTCCCTATCAGTTTTCTGTCTCCCCATGTGCACGCAGGCTGCTAAAATACAGAATAAAAGATCACAGAGGAGTACACAATAGTCTTATCCACAGGATGTTTCCATTGCATAAGGTCTTTATCATGTTTATAGCATCCAGAACGTGCTCCGAGCACCCCCCAGGAGAAAAATGGGGAAATTTCTCTGTTTTTAGGGTGTTTCTTAGAGGTACCTCATTTCTGTGTCAGGAGGCAGGTTGGCTGACTGCCATGTACAATGCCGGAGGGATGACCTGAGGTAGCATGGGAGCCTTTAATTTGATATCGATTGTGAACAGTCTGAATTTGGGGTTGAATAAGGAGCTTTTCCCCACCCATCTGAACTCCTGTCCCCACTGGCAGCCATGACCAGTGGAGAGCTGCCAAGGGGAGGCCCCCACTTAGCACCCTCCTGGTACTAACATGGGTGCAGGACAAGGTGAGGGGAGTCCCACATCAGTGTCCCAGCTCCTGGGGAATGAGTCTGGACCAGCTGGCTCCCTATCAAGCAATGCAGATTACTCCAGAGCACAGCTCACTCTATGTCTCAGGCACATCCAAGTACATGATATCCTTAAAAATATCTGGTTTCCAGCCCGCTGAGCAAGGAAATGCCTAGACAGCCATGGGTATGTGTGTTTATGTACACGGCTGCCTCCTCTGAAGGGCAAAACAGCAATCCTTCCAGGAACTGGCAATGAATGAAGACCCACATGGCTCCAGGCTGCTTTTAATTATCCAGAGCCACACTTTAAAGAAGTTCTGCCAAATGCACTAAATCATTCTGGATTTCATGGCATGAGGCTATCTGCTGCTGTGCATGAACTTGGTAGCGAGCAGGCATCTGAAACTGGCCCCAGGACACCTTTTTGGCTCTCCGTCTGGCTTCTTCCACCGCCACAGGAGTGGGGAACTGCTGGTGGCCACAGAGGTGGCTGGTGGATGTGGCCTGAGCTCTGCACATTGAGAGACACAGAGATGGGGCTGAAGGGACCCCGTTGTCCCTCCTATGTTTCAGATCCATGGCTGCCTGGAGGGGTGCTGTGCCCTTGGGGTTTCCAGTCCAGAGGTGGTTGAAAGACCTGTGGTGGTGCTGCCAAGCACAAATCCTGCCACAGTGCTTCCTTACCTGGACAAAGAGTTTTTTGAAAGCCCCTGACCACTGACTCTTAGCCAAGGGCCAAGGCAATGTTTCCCAGTCATGTTGGGAAGATGCAGCTATCTGGCCGGGGCTAACTCCATGGTGTGCAGCACATGTAGGATGTTGGTGCTGTTGTCTCAGGGTAGGAAGGAGAGATGGGATTTTCAATGGGCTGGTCACATTCTCTCTGTGTTGGCACAGAAGTGGCTGAGGTGGGAGCTACCTCCCTCTGGGGAAGGCAGTGGGAAGTTTGAAGCTACGCCCTGAGCATCCGCATGCAAAGGTGGGCTGGGAATTGCAGAACTGTAATGAGAGGTGGACCTCTCGTCCATACCCTCTGGAGATGACACTGTCATGGGAAAAGTAGCAACAAGAAGACATGAGGAGGCTGACTTTGGTGCCTTGTCTCCTCTGTGTGTGAGCGATTTGGTGATTCCTCTGCTTTTTTGCCCTGCCGTCCTGTTCATGGCCTCCACAGGTGAGAGAGGACATCCCACCACACATAGACCGAGAAGGGTGAAAGCACTGGCTGGCAAGGGGAGGCAGCTGATGAGGACCTGGACAGTTACTGGAGCTGGGAAATGAAGTGGTGTGGGGCAGCGTGTGCTTGAAAGCGCTTGTGTCCACGGCCAAATCACCTTCCTCTACACAGGTTCCTGTACTCAACGTGTTGCCCTGGGTATCTGGGACCTGGCCTCCAAGGAGAAGGGTTGAGGCTGATGTTCTTGTAAGGTGGACGTATTATCTTACTAATCCAAGGCAAAACAGAATAGGCAATCCAAAGAAGCAGATCGTGGGTGTTTTTTGATCCAGTCATGCTTATTATTCATACTTGTGCCATGCTTTTTCAGCTTTAGAGAGTGGAGGTACAGACTTAATCTGAGAGCTACTGGAAGATGCTTAGGTATGACTCCTGGCACACCGCTTGCAGTAACCCACTGGGACTCTTTCAGTGCTTTTGATTGGGTTGGGAACAAGAGGGGAAAGCAAACATCTGAGCTGGGTGCACCTGGCTCTTCACCTGCTTGGATTTTCTTAGACCTTGGTTTGGGCCAGCTGTTTTGGGAATACATTCAGAGTGAGTCTCAGATAAGTTTTCTGGACCAAGAGCAGCCAAAATGCATGAGGGAGGTCCCCAATTTTTGTGTTTTTCAGCCCATTTATGGGAGCCACCAAGCCCCTCTGTAAATCTGCAAGTCTGTAGATGTGCTAGGTGGTTTTGTGTGTGCAAATCTGTACTTTGTGTCAGTCAGCAGTTGGGAAGGATGATTCATGTGGACCAGCAGTCCTGGGCCAGGATCTGTCCTTGATGCAGATGCTGCTCCTACAGGCACTGTGGGCAGATCTGGTCTTTGGTTTAGTTGCTGGCCCCAGTCGACCTTGAATCCAGGGAAAAGTCTTTTCTTCCCACTTCCTTCTCTCTCCTGACCCACCTGTGAGATAGATACAGAAAAAGATGGAGCAAAACGTTTATTAAATCAACAGCCACCAAAACCCAGCTGGCAACTGGCAGCCAGGACACCTGTAATGCTGCCTGTAACTAGATCGGCCACTGTGGCTTGAAGGAAGACGAGGTCTTTCAATTTGGGACATATTTTCTCCCAGCCTGTGCATTTTGATGTTTATTTTCACAAACGGCAAGCCACGTTGGCTCCAAGGCAGCGGTAGTTCGAAACCGTAATGGAAGCTGCAGATGGAGTCTTTTAAAGCCCGTCCTGCCTCCACCAGCCAAGTGCCTTTCCAAATTCCCCTGGAGAAGCGTCCTTGCCCCGTTGTGCTTGGCCAGGAGCGGCCACGCAGTGCCAGGCTTGGCTTCATCCCCGGCCCTGGAAGCACGCAGCCCCTTGCAGCAGCTAATGTGAGGTGACAAACCAGAGCGGCCGGTTTTGGGGGACTGGGAGCATGAGGTTTTGGTGTGACCAATTGCAGCTGGTTGCTGCTCAAATCATTGCAGGTGCCTCTGGCAGCTGGCTGAGTGACTACCACCTTTTGCTGCCGCGGTTTGTGGGGTTTTTTTTGGAAGAACACTGCTACAACTGTTAGTCCAGTTATCTGTAAAATGAGTGACGGTAGGGAAAAATATACAGAGGGAGAAGCAAGTTTCCATGACACTGTATAATGCAAAAAGGAAATAATATGGCTGGAAAGCCGGGTCTGAATTTCTGCCCAAAAAAGTTAAGAGAAAGCAAGGAAAAAAATATTTCCTGAGATCTGAAAGCACTTAATGGACTTATTCTGCAATATTTTTGCATTTCCTAGATCAGTGGGGAACCAGCAGAAGTACTTGCTACTGCAAGGGGGAATGTCAATGCCGTTTTTGTACTGAGACAAGATGTGGGACAAAAATGCAGGCTAGTACCTACATGCTGTCATCCTCAGACTGACTCATCTTTACCACCATGCAGGGTAGCAGAACTATTCTCATTCTACAGATGGTAAAAGCAAGGCAGATGTGTTAGGCTCTGTAGCCCAGTCCAGTGGAGACAATTCTCTTCAATCCAGGATTTATCCCCAGTGGGATTAGAAACAACTGTCTGAACACTTTTTCTGCCTGTAAACTTATTTGACTAAATCCTGTGCCATTCCCCTTCCCCCTCCATGACTTCCAGCCTTGTTGCAGTGGCAGTGCTGTACTTTCGAGTAAGGAGATATGTTCAGATGGGTGACACGTGATCGACTGGGGTTTTGTTGTTTGTTCAATCCAAAGCATGTTGGCAGTATGAAGTCTGGCTTCCTTCTTCAGGTGGATGGTGACGTGTCCTCTCCATTGCCTCAAAGTGCAGTGAGTTTATCACCTCCATTTGTCTTCACTGTATACCCATTTCAGAGAACATTCATTTGTTTGGCTTGCTTTTTGTCTTTCCAGAGCCTTTAGACAGGGTCTGAACACAATTATGTACTTCTGGATGTTTTTGATTATAGTTTTTATTGTGGAAAAAATTCAGTTAGTTGCCTAAAACTGGGTGGCAGTCAGGGAGAGAAAGGAAAGAAAGTCAAAGTGGAGGAACAGCTTGTACTGACATTGGCTGAGGACAGGAATACAAATTCAGATGCTGTAAGTCCCCATTTCCATTACATGGGGAAAGAAGTCCTGTTTCAGAGCCTTTGAAGTGTGAACATAGCAGCCACATCCACTCAAAATCCTCCATTTTGTTGCGGAACAGGAAAGCTCTTTTCCACCTTAAAAGCATTATCTTGGGATGTGGAAGAGGAATGATAATGAGGAAGGGGCATAGCCACAGTGGCCATGGGGGATCTCTGCCAGATGCCAGCCCATGCTTTAAAGAGCTCTGAGGTCTCAGATGGGTGGTACAGATTTTATTCATGGTCTATATAAGATGCCTTAAAGTGAGAATCTCTGTGTATGTGGCTTATCTGTGGGAAGGAAACAGGCACTTTATTCTTGGTCTGTAAGTACCTCTGTTGGGGAGGTATCTGTAGGTAGAGACAAAGACAAAATAAGAGATGTAAATGGGAGAAAATTTTCAAAAAACATAAAAATAGGAAATGAGGAAATAATCCACCGAAATGTGTAGCCAACTGAGGTGGTGAAATCTCCATCATTTACAAGGCTTGGGTCAAGCTGTGAGATTGTGGTGGTTCTCGTAGCCAGAAGACATTCTCCTTTTGCTGCCTGCCACTGGAGGGAGTTCCATCGCACGGGTCATGACGTGGCTCTGGGAGTGACTACAGGGTTTCAGAGTGCTCTGTCCCTGTCCACTTCTTATTCCTCAAACTGGATGGCTGTCGTGACAGTAGTGACTTGCTCCTTCTGGAGAGGGTTTAGATCTCCCATGCTGGGGCTGAGCAGCTCCAGGAGGTACCAGACAGCATCCAAAGCTCACCTCTATCAGCTGGATTCAAAAAGACAACCTGGAGGTGAATTTTTCTAAAAATCACTTGCAAGGTCCTTGGGCCCTTCAGACAGCTACAGCCATGCTGGACATGAATGCTGATGTTTGGAAAAGCCCATGGATTGGAGACGAACAGTTTTAGGAAGACCCCAGCGAAGGGTTGTTACTACCATCGGTGATTGGTTTTCTGCCCTTTTACATGTTTTAGGCTCAGGCATGTTTTGCCTGAGTTCAGTGAACACTTCATGATCTATCCCTTGAAATCCTAATTGAGCCTGTATTTTCATAAGTCTTGATTTCAAAGGGCAGGGGAACAAATGTGATTCTTGGTTCTTTTCCCAAAGGTGTGGAACTGTAGATTAAATGTATCCTGGAAATAATATTTTATGCTCAAATCTTTTCTGCTGCAATAAAAATGGCTCAAAACCACATCCAGTGACAGAACCCTCCTATACTTAACCCATGTCTAGAAGCAGCTGAAATACTGCTGGGAAATGTCCTGGTGCTTCCAAGTCAGTGGCACTCTGGAGCTGCTGGAACGCATCCCACTCCTTATGGACAGTCGTTGCTCCAGAAGCACATTACAGATGTTGAGGATATGAAGGAGCGAGCTCCTTCCATCACAGCATCAGGACAGAGAAGGGCTGAAAACAAAATCCCAGACTGGAGGCAACCCTGAGGCATTTGCTTGCCTGTTCTGTGTCCGGACTTCAGGATTGCCCTCTGGTTCCTGCTCATTGTCAAAAATGTCTGAAATGGGAGAAGCCTCCCGTGGTCCCTGCTAATGAACTGGTGTTTATCATGCTCTGGTAATTGCATTTGCTGTGGTATTTACAGCATTTCCTATGTTTTGAAATGGAGAGATCTCAGGCTAGCCCAGTGCTAATTGTGTACTCTAACCTGCTCCTAAGCCCGCATATATCTTTAAACATTAACATATATATTGGCAGTGTCCAGGGTCAGTCTCAACCCCACAACTACCGAGCTGGGAATGTGGCTATTCCAGTGTTGATGTTTGCTCTCAGTATTTATCAGGGGCAGTATCTTGTCTCTTCCTTTACAGATCCTGGGAAATTTTAACTGCCTGTGCATTTCCTTCTTGTCCTTTAGTTTGACCAGCAGGTCTCAACTCAGCCATGCCAGTCTCTTGCCTTCCTTTCCTGATTTCTTACACCTGGGGATTGAGAGCTCTTGCACTCTATGGAAAGCATCCTTAAAGATCTTCCAGGTCTGTTCTGCTCCCTTGTCCCTCAGGACAGTTTCCCACAGGGTCCTATTGACTAGCTCTTGTTCTCATGGGGGACTTCAACTTCCCAGATGTCTGCTGGAAATACAATCCAGTGGAGAGGAACCTCCTGGACTGTATGGAAGATAACTTCCTGACCCAACTGGTGAGTGAGCCAACAGGGGAAGGCACCCCACTGGACCTGTTGTTCAGGAACAGAGAAGGACTCGTGGGTGATGTGATGGAGGCTGTCTTGGGCATAGTGATCACAAAATGAGAGTGGTTTTGATCCTTGGAGAAGTTAGGAGGGGGGTCAGCACAACTGCTACCTTGGACTGCCGGAGGGCAGACTTTGGCCTGTTTAGGTGATTGGTTGACAAGAGTCCTTTGGGAGTCAGTCCTGAAGGGCACTGGATATTCTCCAAGAAGGAAATCTTAAAGGCGCAGGAGCAGACCGTCCCCATGTGCCGAAAGATGAGCCGGTGGGGAAGACCGACCTGGCTGAACAGAGAGCTTTGGCTGGAACTCAGGAAAAAAAAGGAGAGTTTATGACCTTTGGAAGAACGGGCAGGCGACTCAGGAGGGCTACAAGAATGTCGTGAGGTAATGCAGGCAGAAAATTAGAAGGGCCAAAGGCGAACTAGAATTTAATCTTGCTACTGACATAAAAGACAGTAAAAATGTTTCTACAAATACATCAGCAACAAAAGGAGGGCTAAGGAGAATCTCCATGTTTTATTGCGTGCATGGGGGAAACATAGTGACAAAGGATGAGGAAAAGGCTGAGGTACTTAATGCCTTCTTTGCCTCAGTCTTTAATAATAAGACCAGTTGTTCTTGGGGTACCCAGCCCCCTGAGCTGGAAGACAGGGATGGGGAGCAGAATGAAGCCCCCATAATCCAAGGGGAAATGGTTA
>JAVJGG010000021.1:4783219-4809761 GCA_035590195.1 Aviceda cuculoides
TGTTTATGGGGAGGCCCTGGGGGCATCTAGGGGGTCTGGGGCCTCGGGGTGGCTATTTGGGGCCTGAGGGTACGGGGGTGGGCAGTTAGGGGCTGTGTGGATGGGGCCCTGGGAGCATACGGGAGGTTTTGAGGGGTTGGAGGTGTGGGGGCAGCTGGTAGAGGTTGGGGGCTGTTGGCGGGAGTATGATGTTGAGGGGCTACTTGGGGGAGCTGTTTGCCAGGGGGACCTGAGGGTGCTGAAGGCTGTTTGGGGGTGCTGGGGGTGGTTGGAGGGTGTTGGAGAGGGAGTCATGGGGCCATTGAGGGGGGAATTGGGGGGGAGGTGGGCACTGTTTATGAGGGAAGGCCTGGGTGCAGCTGAAGGGCTGTTTGTGAGGGAGGGTGTTAGCAAGGGGAGAGGCCCCGGACATTTGGGGGATCCCGGGGTGTTTGGGGGTATCTGGGGACATTTGGGGGAGGTCTTATGGTATCTTGAAGAAGGGAGGTGGGTTTTGAGGGAACAGTCTGGGTGGGTGGGGAAGAGTGAGATCAGGGATGAGATGGGGAACGAGGGGCAGGGAGTAGCCTGGGATCGCTGAGGTAGATGGGGCAAAGCAGGTGAGCGTAGGGGAACCTCCGAGGCATGGGGTGAGAGGAGGGCAGGGCCAGAGGCACTCTGGGCACAGGAAGCTTGTGGAGGGCAGAGGTGTGAATAACTGTGGCAGGACTCTGTGTTCCTGCCCTGGGAGGTGAGGCCAACCACTGTGACCCTTGTTTGTGGGTGTTAGGCACAAATAAGCCCTCGTTACGAATCTCAGTTTACTTCTGGCTCACCTGTGACACATGCCGTTCCTGTCACCCTTCCTTTGCTCTCAGCCCTTGTAAGAGCAGCTGACTGTACAGGGAGGAAATGTTTTGAGTTTGACAAATGTGTGTGCAAGTGGTAGGCGCGGAGGTTAGCAGGTGATCTGGGATTTTGGGAAACGATGTGTGGGAAAAGCACTGCATCTCACTGAACGCTTCTGTTGTTGCAGGAGTGCAGAATTGCGCATCCCATTGTTAAATGCACATACTGCAGGACTGAATTTCAGCAGGAAAGGTAAATTCCCATTGAACTGGGGAGGCTGATGTTTTCTTTAGAGCACCCGGGGAACCGTAATGTTTCCACATCTTCGATGACTGAGCCTTAGCCTGTAGCTTGTTGCTGTGGAAGAGTTGGGGAACCTTTGGCCTTCTTCAAAGATCTGCTGGGCAAATCGGTGTGTCTCTGTAGTGTCCTTAGTTTTACACCTTTTGCTTGGTTTTTATTTTTGGTCAGTGCTCAGATGCATCTTCCAGTGAAGGATCTAGGTGCATCTTCCCATGAGTTTTCCTCTTATCTGATTTCTGGTGTCCAAAAATTATTTCCTAACGTGTTTCATTTAGCTGTGCTTTTGCCTTTTTTACATTTTTGCAAGTTATGTAGCTTACAGAGGAAGGATTGGTAAACCCAGAAGCTGTGTGCAGGGATTGTGTGGGGTGTTCTTTCCTGTGTGTGTTGGACAAATACACCTCTGTCCTGACCTGCCTTAACCTAATCATCCAGAGCAGACCTCCTCCACAACTGAGGCTGTCACCAGTGCTGAATCATGCCTGCTGCCAATTAGCTGGTGATCAGACTCCTGTATTTGTAAGGACAAAAGACTGGTGTCATCTGGGGACGCCTTAATTAAAAGATACCTCCTAGCAATACCACTTTTTGGCAAATTGTCCTCAACCAGATGGGGATAGGAAATGCACTTTGATATCAGAGTCCCTAGTGAAGATGAATACAGTCTGGCCACTAGAGATGGAGCCTAGGGGAGAGTGGGATCCTAACCACAGAGGTTTAATTTTCTTTGGGGAAGTGTTAATAGAATGATCTGTCCTTCTTTTTAACAGCAAAACCAACACAATATGCAAGAAGTGTGCTCAGAATGTGAAGCTCTACGGAACAGTAAGTGAGCAGGGCTCATTCTCACCAGCCTCTTCTCCTTTCATCTTTCTTGTCTTTATCCTGCTGAATCCCAGAGCAGTTTATGAGCTGGCTCTGTTGTAATAGCATGACTGATCAATAATATGCGTGTCTCTCAAGCGTGAAGCTTTTACTTTTTCTCTTCTTTTAGTACGGAAAAGAGCAGCTCTGCATCGTTTGAGGCCAGGAAATGAACTATTCAATATCCAGCAGATACAAGAGCATGCTCACACAAACTGAGATTGCTGCAGGAAGGAGTGATAAATCTTTCTTTCCTACTTCACTGAAAAAAATATTTTGATTGTTTCTATTTTAGTGATATGTATTTTCTAAAGATTTCGTAGCACTTGATAAATGGTCTGGGTGCCATGGTTAAATATACTTAGCTGGAGACTAGGGGTCCAAACGTAGTTATTTCTCCTGGATCAGCGTTATACTTAGCTTGGAATGAGGAAATAAAAGTTTTGAAGTGATGGGGAGAAGGAGAAAGAGCAATCTATTAATGTAATTAGAAGGCACTGCTGTATCAATTGTTCTTCTTTCTTAAAGCCAAAACCCTGCCAGTACTGCAACATTATAGCAGCATTTATTGGAAACAAGTGCCAGCGTTGCACAAACTCTGAAAAGAAGTATGGACCTCCACACTCCTGTGAGCAGTGCAAGCAGCAGTGTGCGTTTGACCGGAAGGATGATAGAAAGAAGGTCAGTATCCTCTGTAAAAGGAGGCCAAAAAGGTAACAGGCTGATCACGGTGATCGTCTGTCCATCTCCTTCACATACTCTCTAGCATTTCAAAAGGGGGTGTCTCTTGGTTATAAAATATTTTTCTGGAGTTGAGCTTTGCTGTGGGAGCTGTGTTTTGGAGCTGTTTAATCTTTGAGCCCCTCTGCTCCTTTGCCAGATCTGCTGAGAAAGATCTCTTGAATTTGTCTGAAGGGTAGGTGGGCTGGCAAAGGAGAAAGAGCCTGTGAGTGAAATGTGCAGTGCCTGCTTGGGGAGAGGGATGAGGAATAATACTTGTGCCATAGCCTGAGGAGCTGGAAGTGTCATACCTCCACCAGGAAACCCATCCCATGGCTTCTGCACACCCTTTGCTTAAGCAACATAAGTGCTCCTTAGGAGGTGTGTATTTCTGAGGCCTGCTTCCTGCAGGCTATAAACACCTATTGTTTGTGTGGGATGCTGGACTGATAATCCCTGTCCTCCTGCTGATCCTCCGCAAGCAGAGACCCTTGCTGTTTTGGTCTCCGGTGACTACCCTGTCATGTACCTTTCCCTGGGGTTGCTTTGACAGAATTCCCACTAGAGTTAGCCTGTCCTGGTGAATGGGTGCTATAAGCAAAGCTTGGCAGAGACTGTAGTTAACAATAGATAAGCTGCTATTAATGAGTACTGTCTGCATTGCACCAGCCATGCCAGACGCACTTCTTACCCTTTCCAGGCACTCAAGGGATCCTTTTTGAGTCACTGCTTGTTTGTATGTGATCTTAAATGTGAAGGTTCTTCTTGTCGTCTCTGTATTTGTTTTGTGGGCAGGAAGCAAGACCAAAACTTCTTCCCCTCTCTTTCTCTCTCACCTCCCAGGTGGATGGAAAGCTGCTATGCTGGTTATGCACACTATCCTATAAACGGGTCCTACAGAAGACCAAAGAGCAATGCAAACACCTGAGCAGTTCCTCCCGGGCCAGCCTGCAAGAAAAGGAACAGTACAGTAGGCTCAGCAGTGGCAGCCACTATAACAGGTAATCTGCATGAGCTTTTTTTGTTGTGCAGGGTGAGCTTGCCTCTGGGGTGAGAAAACGGTGCCTGGCTGCTCCACGATCCTTAGGTGTGCTTCCTAAAGTAACTGGGAGAAGTGCCTGGGGGCTCAGTACCTTGGTGATGGGTTTTGGCAGTTGTCTGTTGTTCAGGAGAATCTGGCTAAGTCAGGCTTTGCTAGTTTGCAAACCCCCCTGTGCTGGAGCAGACTTGTAGTCCGACTGCTTCTTAGCGATTCAACTTACTGAACTTGAACACAATTAAAGCTAAATTGCATTTGTAAAATTTAATGATTGAAATGTAGATTTTAAGCACGAGTTCTTCACCTACATACTGATCTGACTGACGCATTGTTTTCTGTTTATTTTTAGTCTCCAGCTACTCTTCAAGGAATTAGTTTTTTATCATTCTTTCTTGCGCTAGGAAATATTGTTTTAATAAGTTCAAAGTGGGTGGGAATATTTATCTGCTTCTCTGTCTTAGACTGCATGTCATTCAGCTTCTGACATACAATTTCCTCATTTTTCTAGCCAGAAAACCTTATCCACCTCTTCTATTCAGAATGAAATCCCAAAGAAGAAAGCCAAGTTTGATGCCATATCTGCCAATGGTGACAGGTGAGCCTGTTACATGGGGAAATTGGGGGTGGGCGGTCTTGTTTGCTAAGTTTACATAAGACAGAGTTCTGTGCGAATAGCAGGAAGCTCTTATGCTAGAGCAGGGATCTCGGGCTTTGGGACCTCGAGGGGCTGCATTAGCAGCTTTCCAGAACCTGGCAGGCTACTGTTACTTGGCATTTAGACATAGGTTTGGAGAGGAAAAGAATACCTAGTGCCTGTACCTGCTAGAATAGAAACTGCTTGTTGGCTGAGCTCCCCAACAGTTAGAAAAACTGCAGCCAGATCAGCTTTATCCTGTCTGCAGTTACAGGGTGAGGGGGGCTGTTGGCTGTGCTGTAGAGCTGAGGTCTGCAGGTTTTGTGCTTTCGGGACTATCAGACTGATCTGCAGGGAGATGGCCTCAGAGGAGAGGATCAAGACCCACCTCCCATTTCCCCTCCTGCCTTCTTGGGGAGGGACGAGCAATCAGACAGCTTTGCTTGAAAGCGTCCGATCCCATTCTGCTGTCACAGTTTGTGCTGGATTATGTTGATGCCAGCTGCATGCACAGCAGAATGGGAATCACTAGCAGAAACAGGAGATTGAGATGGATTTTTATTTTTCATGGTCTTGTACATGCATATTTTCATTGCTGCCTTTCCTCTCTGATTCTCAGCGTTCCTTCCTCTCCCGAGATGCTTTGTCCCCCTATCCAGAGTGCCCCGTCCACGTTGGCGCAGTGGGCTGCTTCCCAACAGAGTCTCGGTGCCCACCATTGTCCTGTTTCTCAAGGCACTGACATCCTGAAGTGAGATCACCTGTTGTTTTCTCCCCTGTTGCCCTCCCTCCCTGGGAACTGCCTCATACATGGAAACTGTCCCTCTCGATGGATCTCTTTCCAAACAGCAGTGAATTGGGAGCATGGACCAGAGCATAGGCTCGTTAGTGCCAAAGGGTCTGTTAAAGCCACTGGTAATTAATTAATCGCTACCTATCTTGAATGTCTTTTCTTCGAGATCACAGATCGCATCTCTCCTGTAGATACTATTGATACCTCATCAATGTTTGTAAATATGTGAAATGCTACGATGGGAAATAGAACTTAAATAATTTTGTAGGGCCATGGTTCCCACAGACTGGTCTACAAGACCACTTATCATCTGAATGGTGTTTTCAGTTAAAAGTTGGAAAAATTTAAGGATTAACTGTGCCTTGGGAGCTATGGCTGAGTACTCAGCGGTCAGAGAATTCATCTGACTGCCTTCAGTGCTGGTGAAGCCAGAGGAGAGACTGGAGACAGGTCCCTGGTAGAACTGGTGCAGCCCATCAGTACTACTGCATCTTTCCCTCTAGAGAGGCTCCTGCTCACCTACTGAGGCTGCTTTCCGGGCTATAGGACAGCACCAGATATTTTTATCTGCTCACTAAAGCCTGAGGTGAGAGCTAACAACTCATTGTAGTACCTATGCTGGCTTGAAAAATATCCAAGAAGCAAAAGGTTCCGTGCTCTGGCATCAATTGTTCAGCCATTCGTTTGCAAAACAGGAGCATGTATTAGAGGAATCAAATGCCTTCACTTTGCTCTTGTGTCAGATGTTGTCAGTCTGGCTCCTGCCAAGGACGTGGTCCTTGCCACAGACTTTTTTTGATGAATCCCAGTAACAAACTGTGTGTAATTTTAGCAACTACTGAAGAGCTCCAGCAACGTGCTGTAGAAAAGGCAAACTGCAGCTGCCTTAAATAGACACATGGCTGTATTTCTTGAGTGGAGTAATAATGGTGGTTCATTAAGTGTGTTTTTGGAGTTGCTGGGGGTTTTTTTGTGAGAATGAACCCCACAAAACCCTCCCCTCCTGCACCATTTTCTGTAAGATTGTCCCCCCTAGAGTTAGCCTGAAGTCTGGCTCACAGCCTGAGTGTGGAGTTAGGGTCTGCCGCAGTGCAAGGATGTTTTCATCAGCAGCATAGTCTGGAGTGGGGCGATACACAACCAGCACCTCTTTGCTGCTGAGATCAGCTGCTACTTTCTGTACAATGTGTCTTGGCTCCAGCCAAACTTCTGATGCAGCCATCAGCTGGGCAAAATTTGGGCGTACTTGAGCTCAATTGACTTTGGCAACACCTCCGACAAGCGTCCAGCTTATCTGAAACTGTTGCTCCTTTTTGGATATGGTTGGAATTCCTTTACCATGTCTTACTGAATTCCCTCTGTATGTTTTTGTTTACATACTTAGGAGTGGATGTTGCTCCCAGTGGGTGTGATGTGGGGACTGAGCCATTTCCAGTGGTCATTTAATGGGTGGCATTGAATGGCTCATTCTGGGTGAGCTCTGTGAGGAGCTAACAGCACTGGCCCTGCTGCATGTGGAGTAAGTTTCCCCCACAGTGACTCTCAGCACATCTTGCAGCAGACCTTGCCCTACGAATCCTGCTGTCCTGCCAGTGCCCCTCAGTCCTGGGCTACCCCTGTGTGTGTGAGCACCCCGACTTCACCTCCAGCCTCTGGTGCTGTGCTGGTCCTGATTTGGGCAGTGCTTGGTGTCCCCTCCTCTTGTGCAAACGCTGCCAGAAGTGTTTTTATGTTACAGGCTCTGCAGATGAATACGCTGCAGTCCCTTCTCCTGTGACTGTAGACAAAGTGCTAAATTGTGCTTTTAACACCAGGCAATGATAAGCGCTACTGACTGAGCTGGCAGGGGGAGAGAGCAGTGATGCTGGAGGATGCTGAGCAGCAAAGTTCATTTGGTAAAAAGATTCTCATTTGCACAGAAAAGTCCTGGCGTACACTTAAAGCACTAGGACTTGAGCTGAACTGCGCCTGCTTTTGGTGGTGTTAGAGGAAGTGTAAGTTCAGGTGCTGGTTCCTGTTGGCCTGGATGGATATTTGTGGATGGGGGATTTTTTTGTCTAAGGTGAAACTTGGATGCTGGTTTGGTCAGCCTGCTCTGTGCCTCTTCACGCTAGCCTGACTTGAATAGCAAAATCTTTAAGCTTGGCATTTGTTTTGCCTAATTTCAGCCATTTAACAGGTGTGGAGTTTAAGGCAGTCATTTTGGTTTCTTTCCCACTCAATAGAGAGAGGCAGGTGTCTTTGGAAGAGCTCCATTTTTTTCCTGTCTCCACTGAAAGCAGCGGGAGCTCATCAATTCACTTTAATTAGAGGCGTGCATTTTAGACTATTCAAACATGGAGAGCACATGTTCCCGTGACCTATCGCAAGGGGCTGGGATCCCGGGTATGGAATTTATTTGTAGGTAAAATGGCTTTTTTTTTTTTTTTTTTTTGGTTGGTTGGTTTCATTCTTAATCTGTTTGTTAAAGGAATGGAGTGGCTTGTATTTGGCAGTTTTCCTTCTAATTTTGGAGTCTCAGGCTGCTTCCTTAATGTGGGGTTAAAGACAGAGAAACCTTTCATTACTAACTTGTCAGTCTTTAAAAAAAAAAGGGGGGGGGGAAGCTGCTTCTTTAATTAGCACCTTAACACATTTGAGGGTGCATTTTGCAGCAACTGGACAGGAGAATACCTGCCTGCGCTCACGTACTTGACAGGAGGGGATGCCTGGGCACTCTGAGCGCACCATTACCCACTTGTGGGTGCAGACCCCAGGGTCAGGAGGAGGCCCTCGAAGCCCTGGGGTCTGAGTGCAAGAGCAGCTCTGTGGAAGGCCGGTGGCCCGCCTGTCCCTTCTCCCCGCTGGGTGGCAGGGCCGGCTCTCACCTTCCTGGCTCCACAGTGTGCTCTGCAACAGGAGCTGCCCAAGGAAGGAATTTTTCCTGTCGGAGCTGCTGGGAGCTGCTCAGGGAAATCTGAGCGTCTCCTGGCACTCTTTATCACCCCAGGATACAGCAGGAGGGAAGCTTGCCTGGGCAAAGGAATGGTGTAAGCAAGAGTTTGTTTTTAGCTAGAGGGAATCGGTGAGGAAGCCTTTTTTTCTCTGTGGAGGCTGCTTTTTTTTTTTTTTTTTCCTTTTCTTTCCTCCCCAGCATATTTGCACTGAGTGGGAAATTAAAGCTACTGTTAGTAACATGCTTGCACACAGAAAGGTGCTGGAGCACCCACCATCATCTTGCAAAGCCTTCACTTGGGGAAACTGTACTTGGGAACAGTTTTAAAATGGAGGTATTCTCTGCCAGTGTGTGTGTATGAACCTCTTCTGCACTGGAGAGCTGCCCAGCGTGACAAGCACCGTGCTAGATCCAGTGTACCAGAGACCTGCCACATTTTATGGTGTGGGCTCTGCTGTCAGCATGTTTTAACCATGCAAGACTTTTCTACCATGGGCTGTTTCCCACAGACCCTCAGTTCTGAGTTTTCCTTTGCCAAGCTTTCTCTCCCAATGTCCCAGGGCTATCCTGTGACTTTCAGATCTGTGAAGCTGCCCCTGCTTAGCTTCCCTCTGTAGATCCCCAGCACAGTGGTGGAAAAAGCCTTTTCTTCTGCCACATCCTTGCTAACCAGTCCAATCAATGCAGACTGCGCTTTTAATGAGAAAATGGATTATTTCCTGGCACTAGAGAAGACCCCTGTGTGAGGTGAGCAGCTGGTACCCTCTGCCTCAGTGTACAGATGGGGACTGGAAGCACGGAGGTAGCAGCGTACTTGAGAAAGGCAGTGGTTTGGGTTCAGACCATGCCTTCCCTAGTCTGCTGCAGCTCCCAGCTTTAGAGCTGAGTGCAGACTTTAGGACATGTGTTGACCTACTCTGGAGGCTTTAAAAAAAAGTGTCAGGCGTCAGGTAACCCTGGCTATTTATCTTTATAGCGGCAGTGCTGTCTGATAACAGCCAGACTTGAAGTAATCTTCTAGGTGCAGCTTTGTTGCCTTATTACTGTTAAATTTTTATACAGCAATTTCAGGTGTGCACGGCTGGGAGTGTGCTGCCCTTTTAGCACCAAGAGATAAAAGTCAAGCTTACCATTACAGCGGTAAGGAACAGAAGGCAGGCAAAGATCAGGTGAGCCCCCTGGTCCTGTGGCTGCAGCCTATCGTATCGTATGATCTGAAATACTGCTGTAGCGCAAGAGTGTGTGTGGGTTCCCAGATCACTGGGTATCTCATAGGGAGATTTTTTAATTACCAGTGCAGGAGAGTGACTTATGCTAGATAAGTTTTCAGCTGGCTGCATAGGTTTAGAGTACCTGGTGGTGTACAAGTGGTGTGCTCAGCTATTTCTCTGTCTTCCTGGAGTCTTTTCTGTTCTGAAGTGGTAATGAAGCTTCTTCCTAAATTGCTCTGTCATGGTGGAATCAAAATACAAAAGTCCAGCATGTCTTTTTACCCCTTTTCCCTGCTGAGGACAGTGCTGACTTTAATCTAGGTATCTCCCTTTGCTTTGTTTGTTTAACTTGGAGGTTATTTGTTTCTCTTTCATGTTCCCTCCTTGCCAGAATGTTTGTTTATATTTAGTGAAAAGTTTTGCTGTACATCCAAGGACTGCCTGTGAGCAAAGAGAGTTCCTAAGTGGTTGCATAAAGTTTTGTTAGCTCTCTGACTGCTGTCCTCAACTCTTTGGTTTGAAAAAGGATCCTTACTGGTTGAACGGTTGCTGTAGACAGTGGCCGATGGTCACCCGTAGCAGTCCCATGTCCCTGCTGATCATGCGATAATACGATTTGATATATCATGCTTACTCCTTGTTGCCTGTCATACCATCTGTTTCCCAAATTCCATGTGGCCTCCAGGGCAGGGATACAGGTAACACCTGCATTCAGGGAGTGTTTGGAGGACACAATGTGTATCGTGAAATGATTCCCATTCTCCTTTGAATGCCATCTGTGGGAGTTTCCCTGCCTCTGTGAAAAGAAGGGGTCATGATGAGAGTCTTTCCCTGTTCTTTGCTGCAGTTTTTCTCCGGACCTCGCCCTGGATTCTCCTGGCACTGACCATTTTGTTATCATTGCCCAGCTGAAGGAGGAAGTGGCTACTTTAAAAAAGATGCTGCACCAGAAAGATCAGATGATTTTGGAGAAGGAGAAGAAGGTACAGCCCTTGGCTTGCTTCCCCCCACAATGTGCTGACATGTTCACACAGATCACACTCCAGCAGAGTCTGGCTTTTTATCTTGGAGTGAGCAAGACAGTTTCTGGCTGCTTCCAGGCCGCCTCCTTTCCAAAGTGAAAGAGGCTTCTGGACCCACCCAGGAGATCTCATTTCATAAAGAGTCATTTTCTGACCACTGTCTCGGAGACCTCCATGTGGAGGCAAGACTGAGGATAAAACACATTGCTCCTTGCAGAAAGACAGTCCTGGCTGCTCCCGCGTCTCTGTGCCACTCAGTGATACAGTTCTGGTCTCGTTGCACTCCCCCAGCCCATCCCAGCACGTTTCTGAACTTATCCAGTCTCACAACTTCTGCAGAGACGTTTTCTGTGACAGGGTGCGTCTGGGGTGAAGGCATTAATTTCTTCTTCCAGCTCACTTGCTCCTTACTGGTTTTCTGCAGATCACAGAGCTGAAAGCCGACCTGCAGTACCAGGAGTCCCAGATGAGGGCAAAGATGAACCAAATGGAGAAGACACACAAGGAGGTCATGGAGCAGTTACAGGTGACAGCATTTTTGTTTTAATTTGCTGAGCTGTGCTGTACCCAGGAGTGACTGAGGACACTCCTGATCAGAACACCCTGTGAGCTTCTGCACACACAGCTCTGCTAATGCTTCTCAGCCCTGTCCTACAGCCTCTCTGCTCTGCCAGGCAAGCCCCTCCCCAGCTCTGTTCCAGGCTGCAGTGCATTGTAACCCCTATTTATATCCTCCTTGCTGCTCTCTACTTGGGTTCAGACTTACTGTATTGTAAAGTGCTGTGTTGTGTCCCCTATGAACTAGACAGTAACCATCAAACTCATTTTACCTATTGCCAAAATCAGGTTTGAACCTGTTTCTCCAGACTGCAGAACCTTTGTCAGCTCCCTGCACCATGTAGCTCTTAATGTGATTTATGTGACCAGTAACCAGACAGAACAAAGCTTGAGAAACAATTGGCAATTCCTTTAGCACTGTATCTCTGTAGTCCAAATAAAGAAGTCCCTGAGCTCGAGGGAACAGGGAGAGCAGGATTCTTGTCATGGCCATGGAAACGCTAGGCAGACTATCAGCATGAATACGCTCTGAGCCACCGAAGAGATCAGGTCAAAGGGGAGCTGGTTACGGGGAAGAAATCAGACATAGAAATGAACTTTGCACCCTTTAATTACTTCGGGGAGTGTAATGATCTAAAGCCCTGGCGATGGAGAAATGGGAGGGGATAAGACAAAAGGCTTGTATTCCCCCTGAGAAAACAGCCCCTCCTCCATCAGCACACACCCAAGTTAATTATCAGAGTGGAAGACAGGTTTTGGAGACTACAGCAGCTCTCAGAAAGCTGGTGCCTGTGAGATCCCCTTCACGATGCACATTCTTAAGCACTGTAAGCCTGTCTGAAGGTTGGAATATCTGTGTGTGGTGTGCCAAGGGCTGGATGTGCTTCCTGCTCCTTGTGAGCTGGGAGGCACTGGTGGTTTGTATTTGAGGGACTGATGACAGTCAGAGCCTTCTGTCTCTCTTCTGCTTTATTGATCCTGCACTGCCTGTGTCAGCCCAGAGCTGTTTCTATCTCGTAGCTTTGGGTGGCCTGCAAAGAATCAGTTGGTGTTCTTACTCCAGTTCTGAATAGACAATTTTCCATTAGCGCGAACCACCACTTTTTGGTTGCCTTGACAGCCTTGGCCGTGAGGTCAAGGGCTAAGTGGGAGGTGACCCCTCTCCTTGCAGTGGTTTCCCAAGGCAGGGCATGCTGGTTGCTCGGTGTGTGTGGGAACAGTATGCCCTGCTGCTGCCTTTGCTGTAGCACAAGGAGGACGTCTGCCTTGAGAGCTGTCGGACACCTCCCAACAGCCTTAAACTTGCTCAATTCTGAAAAGACAGAGGAAGCATCAGCTCTGCGAGCAGGTTTGCCTGCAGCCACCTGCCTTTCCTGGGTGGAGAGGGGTTTGCATGTCTGTGCTGTTCTGTACTTAGCTCGAACTGGGACTGCCCTGAACTCGTTCTCTCTGGTGTCCAAATGTTTTACTTCAGCTGGTATTGACTGAGGCTCTGGAAACTCTCTTCACTGATGCCAAAATAAAGGTTCGAATCCTCTCGGTGTATTCTAGGTGCCTTGAACTGTTCATGCGATTCACTTTTTGAATGTGCTCTTGGTTTTTATTATTTTGTCTTTGTCTTTTCATGGGGGGAAGCAGGGGTGCCTGTATTCTTCCAGCCTGCAGGAGGCAAAAGAAGCTGCTTTACCGCATGCAGCAGTGGAGCAAAGGGTTTAATTCTTCCAATAACCCTTTCATTCATTCACTGGAAACCAATGCAGAAGACCTGTATCTGGCTTCACATGGGTTTTACCCCTTATCCTACAGCTATAGCATGATTTACTTCATAGGCTAGAGGGGAGTGAGCTCAGAAGTTTGGTCAAAGGGGCTAGAGAGCCTTGTTTGTAAGTTGCCATGATTTTTAATTAGGTGCAAACCACAGAGACTGTAAGTTGCTACATGTTGGTGCTCTGATGGGTTTGGAAAGCTCCCAGTAGGGATGCAGGGTCAGTACAGAGCTGAATCCTGGGAAAATGTTGGTGGCATGTGAAGAAACCAAGCGTGAAGCAAAGCTGGAGAACAGTGAACTGCTCCACCCTGCTTTTTTGAGAGTGTGGGATAGGGGAAGTTGGCCTTCAACCCACTAAGACAAGAGTCAGGATGGGGGCTTGAGTCTACCAGAGTTTTACTCCACCGCTTCTTAACGCTGTCAAAGCATAGTGGCCGGTGAAAAGAGAAGGAAGGAAAGCCAGTCCCGCTGACCTTGGTGAGTGTCCTTGACTGGTTTAACACGAGTTGCGCATTTGTCACCTTTCACCATGGAAGCTGTTAACTTTCAGCCCACTTCTCAGTTACAGCTGAGGGACGTGAGGGGGAAGGGATGGGAAGAGCTCTTTCTAGGTGGTTAGAGATGAGAGGCCGGACTTGAGCTCATGCTGTGATGCCGTGCAGCAACGTCTACCTCCTTTTTCATCTGCGCGCAGGATGCCAGCAGCTTCTGTCCAGGCAATTCTAGGATCCCAAGAACTAATGATGATCCGTGCCATTAAATACCCATTTTCACTGTGTTTCCAGGCCAAGAACAGAGAACTCCTGAAGCAAGCAGCTGCCCTATCGAAGGGCAAAAAGCCTGAGAAGTCGGGAGCAATAACCTCCCCTTAAAACCAAACCCCCAATCTGGGAGCTTTCCCCAGCATTAGCCAAGGAGTCTAGGAGGCCTGCCTGATCGCTGGAAGCCAAAGCCTCAGTGTTGTCTCTATCCCACTGCTGTGGACTCGATGGAAACGCCTGGTGTGTGTTGCCTTTCGACAGCATGCTTGAGCGTGTCTGGTTTCGATCTCTGTTGAATACCAGTCTGTATCACGGTGATCCATGGGGAGAGGTCCCAGCCATCCTAAATCCCTCCCCGAAGTACTGCTTTCTGGAAGAAGTTTTTTCCTAACCAGTTACTACCACTGCCAACCCTTTCTATTAGCAAACAGGAACCTGCTGCATTAGAGACTTCTTGCTGGTTCCCAACCTGCTGCTGTGAGGCAATAGCCGTGGCCAGTTGTTGTGCAGATAAGACGAGAGCTGCGTGTGGTGGGAGCTTGATTTTTCTTGAACTGTTCCCTCTTCAAAAGGAAGCCAATAAATCACCAGCCCAACAGATGTTACTGGAAGGTTGTGCCACTGCTGAGAATGGTTGATCCAGCTTTTTGAAGATGCTTCCAAAATGGGGGCTATGTATTTATCTTGGAGGGGTTTTTTGTTTTGGTTTGGGTTTTTTTCTTCTTTTCTATGTCAACTTGGCAAACCGAACTGCCTGGTTTTGTGTTTTCTTGTTTTG
Organism: Aviceda cuculoides; assembly: GCA_035590195.1. NCBI lineage: Eukaryota > Metazoa > Chordata > Aves > Accipitriformes > Accipitridae > Aviceda > Aviceda cuculoides. Next base: position 4,797,434 of record JAVJGG010000021.1, read on the forward strand.
TTATGATAGCTTTTGGGTTGGGAGCCAGAGTGTAATGATACAGACCCAAACCCACCCCATAGCCCCCCTGGTGCCCTGGTTACTTGGTGACCTTTGGGGCTTTGATGACTTTTGCAGCTTGGTGTGATCAAGCGTTTCTTACTCCATTTCTTTACACGAGGAGAGTTCAAGGCTTAGATGTTCCCTCTGCTCCCCTCAGTCCCTGGATCGAGCTGGCCCTCTTCTCCCCCTTTCCCTGCCCCATAGCTCCCTTCCAGATGCAGAAGTAGGGGCTGGGTTGGCTCCAGGAAAACGCTTACTCAGGCAGCGACCCAAGCCAGGGATTGTTTCTTGGGGCTCTCCAGGGACATTTCTCACTGCTGATTAAAAGCCAGCAGAATAAAAAGGGCTATGAAAGTTCCCTGTAACAGGGATGTGCTGCTCAGAAACAGCACAGAGACCACAGACCCTTCCAGCGAGGCCAGCTGGGCTGGGTGCTCCCCAGGCTCTGTCTTTTGGGGCAGGGAGGGGTGGAGTGGGGTGTAAAAAGCACTTGGCCACTGCGGGAGGGGTGCGTAAAGCACCGCGCAGCTCTCGGCTGGCGGGAGCGCTCCTCAGCATCCCAGCACCAAGCTCCGTTCAGGGTGTAAAGAAACATCTCAGGGTTTGGAGACCCTCGGGGCGGAGGAGTAGGGGATGAAACCCTCTGAAGGTAGGTAGTGAAGAGGAGAAACTGCCCTTTTGAGGCAGGGCCAGCTGCTCTGTCAGGGTTTTTATTAAGATTTTAACTAGAGATTGTGATTTTTTTTCTTTTTTTTCTTTTTTTTTGTTTTTTTTTTTTTTTTGTTACTAAAGACGACTTTACTCAAAGGCACTTTTTTTGATGATGTTGGCTTCCAGCATGGAAGGAGCACACTGCAGCATCAGACACTCTGCCATGTGGTTTTTTGTTCCTTTTTTTTTTTTTTTTTTGAAGAGATTTCTGATGTGAAAACAACAAAAAAAGAAAAAAAAAGTTGTTACACTTTGGGGGAGTGTGACAGCAGGAAAATACCTAATTTTATACTTAACACGTTTTTAGAAAATGAGGTGCATTGGTGGGATTTTTTTTTAAATGGGGACTTTGCTTTTTTGCTTCCCTCAAGATACAGAAATAAATAGAGGGAGAAAGGCCCTGTACATACTATTATGGGTTTTTTTAATTGTGATAAATTGATCATGCAGTTGAGTAGCTGATGATTTGTAGTAATAACATTGTTTCTTTGTATGTTTGTAATAATGGAGATTTTAAAAGGGATGCTTTGATTTGTACAAAACTCTGACAACTGTAAAAGTGTTTTAAAAGATCCTCACCTGTGTCTGATACTTTCTATTTGCCTTAAAGAAAAGTGGGGGGGGGGGAAAGGCAACCAAAGCACCCTTCCCTGCCTGGAACTGATTTATCTCCTGCTGGCGGCTGCCTGGTCGAAGCATCAGTCGTGCTGCTTCGGGGTCTGGTGCGTATGGGAAGGAGATGGCATTTTTCTTTTGTTTGCTTCGTTCCTACTTTTGTTTCTATCTTTAAATCCTCCCAATCAAGCCTGTTGCTAGGATCCTTGTTACTTGGTTACATCCAGCTTCCCAGGACCCATCCGGCTGTATCCGACGACATCTATTCTCTATTTTCTTCCCCAACGTGAATGAAGACAGAGCACAGAAACAATACGGTCTTGGTGGGAAACAAAAAGACGAGATGGTGAGGGGGTTCTTTCTTTTAAGATACAGATGTAAGTGAGGTGAGTAAACACCGTTTCTGTCTCTGAAGTCTCCCTATCTCAGCCCTGAGTCTGGAGGAAACACAGGTTGGTCGGTTGGGTTTTTAAAGCTTTTAATTTTCCAGCAGAAATTTGGTAGTGAAAAGCTCTCTGGAGATTTCCATTTGGAAATGCCCCCCTCCCTGTGGGAGCTGTAGCTCAGCGTGTTGTGCTTTCCTGGTCTGCTGTCGGTGCAGCTTGCCGGCGAGACGAGCAGCGCTGTGGCACGCCGCGCTTTCCTCTGGCAGGGCAGAGGAGCTGCCGTGTCCTTGAACGTCTGTTCATGGAGCGCTGCTTGTAGCGCAGGGTGGGAAAAGGCAAACCCTAGCTCTGTTGGAACACCACGGCAGCTTTTCCAGCTCAATCTTTCCGCATTCATTTTTCAAAGCCCGGAATTGCACACAGAACAGCCGTATTTCTGGGAATCGTTAGTTGTGACAAATACCCAAATTCATAGTTAAATGTGGGGAAGAAATATAGTTGCTATGAAATCCTTCTTGTCAGTGCTATCCTTCCAGTCCCTGTTACTCTTCACATCTCTTCGGCTTCTCGTGCCTGTGAAAGCAGAGGCTGTTGTGCACTGGTCGGAGCTTTCATCCCACGTTAGCCGGATTTCAGACCCCTGACCTGAGAGCCCTGGCGAGGGAGCAATGTCCTGCTTGAAGCACTGAAGCTATTGCAGCCTCGCTGAGTTTCTACAGCTCGGGGTGATGCCTTGTCCAAGTGCCTGTGCTAGGTCAGGCCAAAAATCTGGGCTAGTTCCCTCGACTCCGGCAGAGGCTGCTGGGGATACTGGGGGGGAGGGTGCAAAAGCAGCGCGGTGTGTTCAGTGCGTCCTGCACACCGGGTGACGTGGAGGCTTCCCGAGCTGAGCATTGCATCTGCGGCCTTGAGCAGCCCCTCGTCCCTCCTCCTTAGGCTCATTTTCAGATGAAGGTGCCTAAATCGCACGCTCGCAGCCTGCCACGACTGCCAAGTGGAAGGCTCGCCCCGGGCGAGAAGGTGAGCTTGGCAGCTCTTGCCCAGCTAGCGCTGCCTAAGCGTGCCAGTGGTGCTTAGCGTTTACAGGGCGCTTTATCTCTGCTGAGCGCAGCACAAACCTTGCCTGTCCTGGACTGTGCCCAATTATCCTCGTTTACAGGAGGTCGGTCGGGAGATGGATGAGAGCTGATCTGCCAAAGGCTGGGCTCCGAGTCAGTGGGTAGAGCTGGAGCCAGCTGAAGATCCTCGCGCTCCACCGCCCGTGCCGTGTCTCCGAGGGGCTGCTCTGCCTCTGCCCTGGCAGAGCTGCGGGGAGGATTTCAAATGGGTTGCAGGTGATTTTTGCATTTCCCAGCCAGACCGTGGGTAAGAAATGGCTGGCTCCTGCCTTTATCTGCTAGCACATGCTTCCTTCTCTCTGTGGTTTATCCACTGCTTCTAAAGCAGTTTGAATGTTTGCAGAAGAAGATATATTTTGGGTTTAATTTATTATGGGTTGTGATTGCTTTATTTCTATTTCAAAGCTTTAGGAAAATACGGTTTTGACAGTAACTGAACACACTTGAATATTACATACTGATCTGAGCCACCTGCTAGTAATGAAATCAAGGTCAAAAATGAGACTTCCAGTTTTTTGGTCAGTGTTTTTCCATATTCCGCTCGTTTCAGGTGAGATGATGTTTGGCTGCCCCTTGCCTGCTTCCAGCAGAAGCCTGTCCTGAAGATGCAGAAGCTCAAAGTTTCCAGAGTGTTGACCTGGAGAGCTGGAGGTGGTTGGGTTTTCAGGGCTCAATGAAAACCTCTTGCAAAGCATTTCCTGCGATCTACTAACCAAGAGGATTAGATTTTTTTTTTTTAAGTAATTGCTTGAATAACTATCTCCATTCCAAACTTGCAGGCCCCCTGGCAAGGATTTGAAACTTTAGTACGCAAATGAATATAAACTCTTTTGCAGCCTGACAGCGTGTACCCGCAGCAGAAATAAACCCGCAGCAGAAATAAACTGACTTAACCAGCCGGTAATTACCCACAACACGCTCCCTTCCATTCCTCCCTAATTGCTGGGGCTTTCTGGGAGCGCTGGCTGAGGCAGCACGCCCTGGGGGCAACAGGCTTTAGAATTGTCTTTTAAAACAAAACCACTAAGGATCTTAAAATCCTTTAAAGCTTTAGTAACTTGTGTTTTGTAGCTGAGCCAGGAGAGGTAAGCACAAGCCTTGTTCTGGAGATGAGGGAAGCGAAGGCAGCAGGATGAACTGGGTAGAGGAATGAAGGAGCTGGCTGAGGAGGGTGGGCTCCCAGTAAAGCCCGTGGAGAGCACGGAGGGTGCTTCAGAGGCGACTGGGAGCCCTGTGGAAAGCAAGGGGGGTTTTAGGGGTGGGAAACGTTCAGCATTGCCTACTGATCTCAGTCGTTTGCTAAGAGGGGAATACTGGCCCAGGCAATGAGACCTGCTCCGTTGGGATGGAGCTTTTCCCTTTTCCATGAGATTTCCATGAAGAAAACTTGGCTGCCCTTTGCCTTGTTCCAAAGGAAATCTCTAGAGGTCCGGGAGTCCAAAGGTGTTTTGGCTGTAACCGCCGTCCTTCCCAGTGCCAGACCAGCCATCCGCAGTATCCAGTCCCTGTTCCTGGAGCACAGGGGGATAGTGGCTCCTTCCCAGAGGCTCCAGAGCAACACTCACCAGTACAAACCAGTACAAACCATTGTTTCTAATGTGTTTACGCTGCTGAAGCCACATCCATCTGCCTGCAGGGCAGAAACCCTGATGGAGTGAGGTGCTGAGCGTTTGCTGGCCCAGGAGGAGCTGCAGTGCTGAGGACCGTGCTGGGGATTACCTTCTCTCCGTGGCTCCAAAATGATGCAGCTGCAGAGGAATTCCCTGCTCCACCCCAGAAATAGTCTGGGCTTCCTTCTTCCAGCCCACCAAGGCCAGATGCTGGTGGGTTTTCCCACCAGAGGCTGTTAGTGGGGAGGCGTGGGGTGACCGGCCATGGTGGCAATCCAGCTCCCCGACCTTTGGACAGAAGTGGAGCATGTAAGGCAAGAAAACACTTAAACAATGGTGCATGTCTTATCTGTTGCAGGTACCCCAGGGGCTCCTTGCAGAGAGTCCCTGTATGGTCTCCAGTGCTTCCCTTTGTCCTCGGGGTCTGGGCTGGCCAAAACCACTGTGAAGCTGGTGAAGTACCAAAAGGCCGGGACAAGGCAACAGCTGTCCCCAGCCAACCTTGCTATTTGCTCTAAGGTGACTTTAGCAATCGGCCTTGCCCTCCTGTTTAGCTTTCTTGCAGCACACTGTTAAACTAAAGCAACAAACTTGTACAGTCAGCATCTTGATAACTAGGGCACTGTCAGTCCCTAAATAATTACTGAGCTGTTGCGTGCTCCCCGTGATTGGTGTTTCTGGGAACAGGGTGTTTGGGTTCAGCTCTTGGGTTCCTCTCTCGAGGAAATTTTGCCTCTCCTTTGCCACCCTTTTCTCAATGAATATCCTAAGCCCAGCTGCAGCGCTCCTGCGTGCCCGGGTAAACCCCTGTAAATTAGCCAGCATGGAAAACCCCTCCTACAGTCATATTTCCTTGAAGAACGAGCACTGCTGAACTCAAATTGGGACGAAACGTGAGACCTCAAGCGCTCTGGGGTGAGGCTTGTGGGACAAAAGTCCTTGCGATGCTGAAGCTGCTTCGGCACTGCCTGGCATCGCCTATTTCTGGCACGAAGGGGAAGGTACAAGCCCCTCGCGGCTCGGAGGTGGTGGCAGGTCATCTCCTTTTGCCAGGCTGCTGTCAACGAGGGAAGATGCTGCTGACAGCCTGAGCCGGCTGCTGTGTGAGCAGCAGCATTGCAAAGGGGCCAGGAAAAGCGCTGAGGCTGCAGGTAGCGCGTCGGCTGCCTCTGGTCGGCCGGGCTGGGCTGACGCAGGGCGATTCGGAGCAGATGGGGGGTTGCGTGCGGCTCCGAATTGCCGAGCGAGTGCACTGCCTGGCTCGGCGGCCGCCAGGCCCTGCTCAGCTCCTCCTGTCCCTGCTCCGCACGCTGGCCAGCCCTGCCGGCTCCAGGGCAAATGTCCTTCTCGGTGTCTTCTGATGGGATATTTTTATATTAAATGTTTGGCAGCATCTCCAGCCCATCTCTCCAGCTGGACCGCTGCCTGAGTGCACACCTACAGCCCTGGGGTCCCCAGGTCTATCTCAGCCTGTCCCCCTCGGGTCCAGAGCTTTGTGGGGAGCAGAAAGGGGAGAACAGAGGCAGCAGCCCCCCCTTCTGCTTTGCTTACACCATGTTGCCCTTGCTGCTGCAAAGCAAGAGATGGCTTTTCGTCTCCAGGATGATGTGTTCAGCCAGAGCAAACGCAGAGCTCGTGGCTTTAGGTAGCTGCAGCCCTGGTGCTGGCCGGGGACCAGGTATCGTCTTAGCTCTTGCCCCGTGTAAGGCAGCTCTGGGCCTCTCTGCGGGGTGTGACGGGGCCAAAGGAGCGGGTGACGGAGCTGGACCGGGGTGACAGGGGCTGAAACAACATCTTTGGCCCCAGGGGAGCGTGGGGCCGGGCACCCCTTGGAGCAGGCACCACCTGGACCTCGGATCGGATGCCATTAAAACCCCAAATTGTTCCTCTCAAATGACACAAGTGCAAATACAGAAGCAGACACCTCGGGGTGGCCAGAGCTGCCCAGACCCCACACCCTCAGTTGCAAAACAACCCTAAATATAGCACAGGGTGTTTGCAGGCTGCGGTGTACTGGACAGGAGACAAGGATGAGGAGCAGCCGACCAGGGGGGGCATTTGAAACTCGCTCTGTCCTCTCTCCCCGCAGCCGCGAGCGTGCCGTGGCGTGCCGGCCGTCGGCTGTGCCGCCAACACCGTGCTGCCGAGGCGTGCTGGCTGACGTGTTCACTTAATTGGCAGGAGCTCGGGACCGGAGCCGGAGGAGGCTGTTGCCAGGCAAGACCCGAGTTGTTTGTGCAGCGACTCCTGTTTGCTGGACTTTGCCATGTGCGGGCTGTCAAGCAGCAGCAGATCGTTATCAGCGCTGCTGTCTGGGGCTGTCTGCGGTTGTGGGATTTTATTTTTTCCTTCTTTCACCTTCTTTTATTGGGTTTGGTGTTTCGTTATTCACATGGATGGGAGCTGGCGTGGGGCTGGACACCTTGTAGAGGATGGGAGGGGAAAGCTGCTCTGCAACTCCTGGGGCTCTTCTGCACTGGGTTAATCACCCTGCTCCGCGCAAAGCTGGGGGGAGCCCTGGGGTGCACTGGGGTGGCAGGAGGGGGGGACGCAGCGATCGCTCGTGGCCACACAGAGCCGCGGGACGGGCTCTGCCCACAGGGTAAGACCAGGGCAGCTGAGCCATTTTGGACAAACACCACCACCCACAAACGCACGCAGGCTCCTCGCGTGCCTTTTCCATCAGGTTTCTTTTCCCTTTGGCCCCGGGAGACGCTTTCCGTGACTCCCTGCGTCAAAAACTCGGGAAAGTGCCGCAGCCGGGCTGGGCAGAGGGCACCTCTCCCTCCCCAGGGTGCAGAGAGGGTGGACGGAGTGTGAGACCCCCCCACGCTCCCATGCCTGCCCGCGGGGAGGGGGGGCTCACGCCGCTGCCAGCCCGGGGGTCCGACCGCGCTCCGCAGGATCCGCACCCGGCGGCCTCAACCCGGAGCCGCTCCAGGAAGCGCCGGCGAACTACAACCCCCAGCGTCCCCCGCGCCGCCTCTCCCTATTGGCCGACTGTCCTGCATTTGGCCACACCCGCGCGTTACCATTGGTCGCGACGCCAAGGGAGGGCGGGGCTACCCTCCTTGCCCCCCTCCCGCCCACCGCCGCGCTATGAAAGCGGGCGCGGAGCGCGGCGGGGGGAAAGCGGGGAAGGTTCGAGAGCCCGGGGGGGTTTGTCCGGGGACCCCCCGCCCCGCCCGGGGCCGTTCTAGAGCCTAGGGGAGGGGGGTTGTCCCGGAGCCATGCCCACCGCCTGAGCCCCCGCGCTGCCATGCTGCTGGCCGGTTCGCCGTGCCGCCCCGCGGGGCTGGAGGAGTACCGGGGCTGCGGGGCCCGGCGGGGCGGCGAGGTAAGGGCTCGGCTCGGTGCTCGCCTGCCCGGGGCTGCCCCGTTTTGCATCGCCCACCCCTTCTTCCCCGGGATGGGACGGGGCGCTGTCGCCCTGCAGGCCGCCCGGGGGGGTCCCTCCGGGAGGTGTCCGTGTCCCCGTGCCCCCCTCCCCGGGACAGCTGTCCCGTGTGTCCCCCCCCCTTGGTCGGCTGCAGGGAGGGGAGAAGCAGGGCTGCAAAAATAACCCTCGTTTGCTTTGCAGCGAGCTTATAAAGGGCGCTGGGGTGCGGGAGCGGGCTGGGGTGCTGGGAGCCCACCCAGGGCTCTCGGGGATGGGGTGGCCCTGTCCTGGCAAGGGGACATTGGGGTGGCCGGATGGGGACGTCGCAGGGTCTCCCGAACCCTCCGGAGCTGCGATGTGCGTGGGAGCCGGGCAGGGGTCCCGCCTGCAGGCGTGGGCAAGGAGAAGGGAAACCGAGGCAGGGGCTGGCGATGGGACGTGCCCACCGGGATAGGTGGTGCGGAGCTGGCGGGAGGCTGGGGGGCTCCGTCCAGTCGTTCAGGTCATGCTGCCGTTCCCGGGCTGGGCATGGGATCTCTCTGATGTCCCCGTTAACCAAGAGGTCTGGGAAATGTCTCGCATCGCCCAGGGCTTTTGCGTTTGGAGTCCATTCTGCAAAACTGGAGTCCTGAGGTGTCCGTGGAGCTTTGCAGGACCTCCCTGTCCTTCCCAGGCGTTCGGACCAGTCTGTAACTTGCTGAGTTTCCTGAAAAGTTGGGAATTGCCTCTATTTGTAAGACTTATTTTCCCCTCTGAAAAAAACATTTGCAGTTTTTCCTCTTGCTCCTGCATTCCCCTTCCCTCCGGCTTCCCCAGGGACAGCAGGATTGCCCTGCAGCTCAGGGCTTTGCTTGCGGGGAGTCGGTGGCTCCCCAAATAGCTGTGCCACCTCGGTGTAGCTGCTGGGATGGTTACTCCTGACGTGGGCTGGAAGCTGGAAACCCCGGGACAGCGGGTGGGAAAGACCCCAGACAGCAGTGCTGCCAGGAGCTCGCTCCGGTACTTGTCCTGGCATGAGCCGAAGCCTGAAATCGGTGCTTTGGAGCAGGCTGGGGGGAGGCCAGCGGTGGTGGGGATGTCTTAGACCTTGGCCGCTGACATCTAACAGGTACCACTGAAACTCTGTGGGCTGGGACTGGGACGTTCGCACCCGCCGTGCGAGCGCCTCGGTTTTGTTCCCGCGTGCTGCGGCAGTGGGGTTTGCACCGCTGCGGGGCTGGCTCTTCAGCGGCGGCTCCGCTCTTCTCCGTGAAACCTCTTCAGGTTTTCAGGACGAGGTAGGGTGGGATTTGAGGATCCCGTCACCCTCCTCGCTGGAACGTGGTGGCAGCTGGGTTTAGCTTTCCGGGAGCGGGTCTGGCTGGGGGTGTGGCAGGGGCAGCTCATGCCAAGGGGGTTGTACTCGCACGTTGGCTCCGTGCGTCAGTGGGGTACTGGGCTTGCCACCCGGTATGGCCCAGGGACAGCCTCCTGCCCCGTTTTTGGCAGGAGGACGGTTACGAGGGGCAAACCTGCTCTGCCAGGTGGCTGCAATGGTGTTTGTTTAACCTCGTCTTATCGGGACTGATTTTCCAACACCTGACTAAGCACTGGCACCCGTGGGGGGGGGGGGCCTCATTGCTCGGCATACCCGTTCTGCTCCCAGGGGATTAACTCCTTCCCCCAGTGTCTCCGTTGAGACCCTCTGCCTGCTCTGTGCAAGCTGGAGCCTGGGAGCAGGTTGTGGGGGTGGCGGGGGTCAGAGCATCGCCTCCGTGCCTCAGTTTCCCCATCAGCGGAAGCAGGAGGTGATACCCTACCCGGTGGCGGTGCACCGAGGGTTAACTGCAGTGCTGCTGAGCATTGCTTAATGCAGCAAAACATAACGAGCCTCTGCGTAGGAATGATTAAAATGCACCTTCAAAGGTCACCCTGAGCTGTCACTGAGAAGCAGCGGGGCTTTTTGCCCCCCAGCTGCTCGCTGCCTTTGGGGTTGGAAGTCCTGCCGTCTCCATCCCGTGGATTTGCCTGCTGGAGTTCTCTCTGTTGCCGTCCCCTCCCAGGAAGCCTCTTGGAGCACCAAAGCAGCTCTTTCTCCCCAAACTGTGAGTCAGTGCTGAGCCAGCTCAGCACCTGGAGCAGCGATGGCATGAGCCGTGACACGGCTGTCACCCCCCTGTCGCTTCCGCGGTGACTCAGGGCAGGAGCACCCCGTGTGCTCAGAGCGCTCGGAGCCGGTGGATGTGGGCGCTGCTCGCTTTGCCGGGGTGGCTGCGGCCCGGCTCCGGCGGGAGCCCGTGGCGTGGCGTGACCCGCTGCCCGACACGCGGGGAGCACGTGGCCGCGCTGACAGCTGCTGCGTGGTCACCTCGTGCCATCCCACCCACATCTGGTCACCTCGTGCCATCCCACCCACATCCCTTCCCCGCTCGGGAGAGGGTGCCAGGCTGCACCCGCTGCCTCGGGACTGATTCGGAGCCAGCTGGCAGGAGAAGGCGCCCGTCATCACCCGGGCTGTGCCCGGCTCCAGCTTTCGGGAATCTCTCCTGGTGAAGCTGGGCGACAGCCCTGGGGTTTGTCCGTGGAAAAGACCCCCTGGGAGAAGCGGCTCCCTGCCCCGTCGCTCCGCGGCTGGAGAGCGGGACGTGCCGTCCTGCCGTCGGCACCCCCGGTTGCGTGTGTCGGGGCACCCTCCTCCCGCTGCCGCCGTCGCCCCGTGCCGTGTCCCATGTCCCGTCTCCCGCAGGTGAATCCCGGCAGCGGGACCCTCGCTGCCACCTCGTCGCAGCCTCTTCTTCCCTGGTGCAGGAGGCCGGGAGCGCGGCACCGGCTGCGATGCCGGACATTGAGCGGGGGGGGAGCAGGATTCGGGGGCAGAGCTGCCCTTTGAGCTTCCCCATCGTTAACGGGCCGGAAGATACGTGTCCGATCGTGCCGTTGGTTTTGGAAGATGCGGCTGGGTGCTGTGCTTGCTTTTTTTCTGCATTGGTGCCGTGGGTGCGGGGGTGGCCGTGCCCTGCCCACCCTGGGGAGCCTTTGACAGCCGTGGGTGGAGGGAGGCGACGTGGGGAAGGGAGAAAGGGGGTCGCTGGGAATTGCCTTGGTGCAGTGTGGCTGGTGGGATGGGGGGAGCATCTGCCTGGCTGAGCCGCGGGAGGGAGGAGCGCAACAAAATGCGGGTCATGCCTTTGCCCACCCCCTTCCCCCCCCCCAGGACAGCAAGAGCCGTGGGGTCCTGCGGGAGTAGCAGCCTTGCAGATGATCCCAAGGGCAGCCCCTGCTTGGGTCAGTTCACCCAGTACCTGGGGCGCTGCGGGAGCAAGGCTGTCCGTTTCCAGTTGCGAAGAGCGTTTGAGCACCCGTGGCCGCTGGGACGGGGTGCCCGGCTTCCTCCGTGTCCCCAGCAGAGCGAGCAGGGGGTCACCGGTGGCCATCGCCTGCCCGGTGCATCCCCCCCACCGCGTCTCTCCTTGCACCCAGAGCAAAGCAGGGTGCGGGTCTCTGCCGGCCGAGGCGTCCCTCCGGGTGGACCGTGGGCACGGCTGCTGCCGCCCCGCTGGGTTTGCACAGGGGACGTGTGCCATGGGGTGGAACGGGGTGGTCCCGGGGGGGCTCAGACCCTGCCAGCTCCCTGGGCGGGCAGATCCCAACCCCTGGCTCGCATCCTGCCTGCGCGGTGGGTGCTGGGCTCCCGTTCGAAAGTCCCAGCAGAGGTGAGCGAGCGCAGCCGGTGCTTGGGGATGGGTCCCAACCTGACGGTGCCACCCTGGCTCCTGCTGGCAGAGGGACCCGGGGAATTTCTGCTGGGAATGGGAAAAGGAGGCTGGTGCTTCCCCACCCAGAGCGGGGGCCCTGAGCACCTCCTCTGCGGTGGGCGATGGGTGCCACCGCCGGCACCTGTATCCGGAGCGAGGGTTGGAGGAAGCAATGCCGTGGGCGTTCGTCTGCTGGATGCCCTTTCTGCTACCGCTGCCCCGTCTCGGTCCCGATTTCGCGTAAGCGCCGTGTCCCCCCTTGTATCTGGGGGGGGGACCGTGCACCAGCCCCCTTTCCCCCTCACCTCCTTCCCAGGACTGGGAGCATTTGAACCCTTTTCCACCCTCTTTTCTTCCAGCCCCAAACCAGGTTCTGGTTTCTCTGGAGGTGTTTTAGGGGGGATTATTTTAGCTCTCGGGGCTGGGTGTCGCGTCCCTCCCCCGCCTGCGGTTGGTACCTGTGGGTGCTGCTGTGATGCAGGCAGAGAAAATTTCCGCTGCACCATTGCAAACTTGCCAGCTGGTGGGATGCCGCGGTGCAAAAGTGGGACGGGGGAGGATTCGGGCTCTGCTGCATCCCCGCGGTTCAGCTCTGGGGCTGGCTGGGGGGTCCCCATGGGCACCGAGCCACCCCCTGCAGCAGGAGGGCTGGGGGGGGGTCCTGGTCCCCTTGTGTTCTAGATGGGGGGGGGGCTCCTGCTTGCAGCATCCCTGTCGCTGCCCCTGGGTGCAC
>JAVJGG010000021.1:4809880-4821440 GCA_035590195.1 Aviceda cuculoides
CCCCCCCCAGAACGGGGCCGAACCCTGGGCCTGGAGCGTGGAGAGCAGCCGCTGCCCTGTAACCAGACGGTTCTTTTCTGGTTTAACTGCGTTAACGGATTTGGGGAAGGGGAAAAAAAAAAAAAAAGCTGGTGGAGATGGTTATCGGCATTTTGTGCCTGGGGGGTGTTAGTGGGAACCCCGGGTGCCGTATTTATGCCGGTGATTGCAAGCCGCAGTGCCCAGCTGCAGCCAGGGCCATGGCCAGAGCCGTCCCTCTGCGGGACGCGCCGCCGTCCTGCGGGACCCCCCAGGCTCCGGTTTTCCCCTGTGTTTTCCCATAGAGGTGGTGAACCAAGACCCAGCTCCGGTTTTCCCCTGCGTTTTCCCATGGCGGTGGTAAAACAAAACCCGGGTGCCGGAGGTGTCTCCTGGCCCACCGTGCCCCAGCTCCGGCATCCCGGCACTGTCCCAGCGTGTCACACCTCCCGGGGGTGCAGAGCAACACCCCGGCCCGATTTCATCAGGCTCTGCCCAGCCTGACGCAAGGGCGCGGGGGCGACGGCCGCCTGTCCCCGCGGCCCGTGTGGGGTGGCTGCCTGAGTCACCCTTTCCGGTGCCGCCGCGCGGTTGCTCGTCCCGGGGACGCTCGGTGGCTCCCGGTTACCCCGGTGCCGGGCTGAAGCTGCTGCTCTTTCCTTCCCAGGACGCAGGGGTCGAGGTCCCCCAGCAGCTGGGGAAGGGTCCCAGCGCCTTCATCCCTCTGGGAGAGGTAAGAGCGGTGGGGATGGTTTTGGGTGGGTACGTCCCTCTCTGCTGGGGGGCTCCTCCACCCCTCCCTGTCCTGGGAGGGGGGACAGGGGGCTGTTAAGGAAGGGTTCTCACCCCCCACCCCTCCGCCCCCCCCCACCAAGTTGCTAATGCCCAGTTGGGGTAGGGCTGTGATGAGGAAGGGTCACCCAGCCGGGGGGTATCCCTGTGGCAGGTGGGGGGGGGGTGTCTTGTTTTAGAGGATGGGGGGAGCAGTTGTGTTGTTTCACCCTGGTGTTTTCCTGCCCCAAGTCCCTGCCCTGCCTGTGCCTCAGTTTCCCCACTCATCCAAACGCGGCTGTCTTTCCCCTGTGCTGCAAAGGTAGCCCACCTCCTGCCCTGCCCACCCCACCCCAAAAACTGTGCCCTGAAATCCCCAGGGCTCCCCGTGCCGGAGCACCCACAGCCCTATCTCAGCACCCAGCGTCGGTGTCCCAGATGGTTCCTCCTTCAGCAGAGATAGTGACGTGGTTTCGTCACCACGGTGGGGGTGGAGAGGCTTGGGGGGGCGGGGGGAGCTGAGCCCCATCTCCTCCCCACTGCACACCAGCGCCCAAATAAACAACCCAACCCCGCGGACTGAGCCGGCCGGGCTGCGCGGGGTCCGGCATGGAGACCCCCCATCACGCCCAGCCCCCCGGGACTGGGAGGGAGGAGATGGACAGTGGGGGCTGCCGGCGGTGCCCGTACCGGGCGGCAGGGAGGAGGTTGGGCACCACAGCCGACGGGGTGAGCGTCTAAGGGGGTGCGATGGGTGCTCCGGGGTGCCCCTGGATGCCTGGGTCCTGCTAGCCACCGATGCTTGATGGGGGGGGGGGTCTCCCTCTAGGTTAGGGGGGCTGTTGGGAAGAGTGGGGGGCTGCAGCGCATAACCCTTCACCATCCTCCTCTCCCCGCCCCGGCAGATCCTGCAGGAAGGTGTGGAGAGCAGCTTGCGCCAGCTCCTCATCGAAGCCTTCGTCTCGGCGGGCAGGGTGGACAACATCACCATGGTCATGGGGCTGCACCCCCAGTATCTCAGCAGCTTCTGGAAGACCCAGTACCTCCTGCTGCGCATGGACGGGCCCCTGCCCTACCACAAGCGCCATTACATCGCCATCATGGTGAGGACGGGGGTCCCTTGGGCTGTGGGGTCCCACGGGCTTACCTGTGGTCCCAGCACCTCCGTGGGGTTTTTGCCTGGAGGCAGGAAGGCATTTGGGACCCCAGAGATGCCCCCCCCCACCTCAACCTGTGGTCCCAGAGGCTTGGAAGCCCCTTTGGGGTTGGTCCCGTGGTGCCCACCCAGGGTACCCCAGCACCCCGCTCCCCTCCAGAGCCCCTGAGGACCAGCCTTGATGGGAGGGGGTGGGGAGAAACCCCTGTCTGGACTCTTATCCCCAAGGAAAACCCTCCAGGAGCGGTGGTGGCTCCCTGCCTTGGCTTCTCCAAGGGCTTGTAGGAGGGTTGTGGGGGGTGTCCCTGGCCGGTGCCAGGGGCTGAGTGCCCAGTTCTCCCCGCAGGCAGCAGCCCGGCACCAGTGCTCCTACCTGGTGGGCTTACACATGGAGGAGTTCCTGCGGGTGGGGGGCAACCCGGCGTGGCTGCAGGGGCTGCACTGTGCCCCCCAAAAACTCAGGAACCTCAACGAGATCAACAAACTGCTGGCGCACCAGCCCTGGCTCATCACCAAGGAGCACATCGAGGTGAGAGCTGGTGCTGCTGACGCAGATCCCCCCCCCAAAACACACTCGGTTTGGGGGGCTTGACCCCAGGGACCCCATCTCTGCTTGCTCAAGCCCCCCACCCCCAAGGTTTAACCCTTTCAGGGCTGAGGGAGTCTCTGAGTCAGAGGGCAGGGTCTGTGTTGCTCCCGATGGATGGGGAAGGGGTGACTTGTGTCCCCCCACCATGGCTGGGGACTGTCCTGCTGTGACAGCAGCTGGCCTGTGGGGGAGGCACATCCCAAACGCCCCCCCCGTCTCCCTGCCCTCGGCTTACCCTGGCTCTGGGGTGTGGTGGGGGGGTACGGTGCAGCAAGCAGGGGGGCTGGAGAGGGGGGGTCTTTCCAACCCCGCGTGCTTTGCAGGCTCTGCTGAAAACGGGGGAGAACAGTTGGTCGCTGGCGGAGCTGGTGCAGGCCCTGGTGCTCCTCACCCACTACCACTCGCTCGCCTCCTTCGTCTTCGGCTGCGGCATCAACCCCGAGGAGGAGCAGGATGGGGGGCACGGCTGCTGGCCCCCCTCGCCCCACAGCGACAGCAGCCCTGCCTCTGATGACAGCATGGGGGGCTCTGGGGTAAGGGAGGGGGCTTTGCCTTGCAGGGGTGTGGCTGTGGGGTGGGAAGGGAGGGCATGGTGGGCTGCTGGACTGCTTTATGGTGCTTCCGCAGGGAATTGCCCCAAGGCCTTTTATTGGGAGCAGCAGATGCTTTAGTAGCATCCTCCGCGCAGTAGCATCCTCCGCGCAGTAGCATCCTCCGCGCAGTAGCATCCTCCGCGCAGTAGCATCCTCCGCAGGGCTTCGCCCTCCTCCCAGTCCCCAGGATGAGGCACGGAGGCAGCTGGGGGCCGGGTAGGACAAACCCAGAGGCAAATGGTCTTTAGAGCAGCCCTGGGGCTGCTCTAAGTGATGGCAGAGCTGAGAGCAGCCCCATGCCGCTCCGGGCTTGCAACCCCTCTGCAACCTTGCTCAACCTGGGGCAGCGCTGACTCTGCCCTCTGCTTCGGCAGGGCAAAGACGCCATGCAGGAGGTGGAGGTGCTGATGGAGAGGATGAAGCTGCTGCAGGAGAGCCAGTTGGAGGAGGAGGGGGTCACGCAGGAGGAGATGGCAACCCGCTTTGAGCTGGAGAAAACGGAGAGTTTGCTGGTCACTCCCTCGGGTGAGGAGGTGCAGGGGTGCAGCTGGCTGAGGATGGGGTCCCCGTGGGTCAGGGAAGTCGCAGGGGAGGGGGGAAGGAGCCAGCATCTGCCCAGGGAGGAGCAGGATCAGGCCCCCAGCTGCAGGGCTGGCTCTGTCTGGGATCGTACCGCATCGCTCACAGCCGCTGCGGTGGTGCCTTGTAGATATTGCGGATCACTCCCTGCAGTCCAACGTCCTCTGCTTCGTGGAAGACCCCGAGTTCAGCTACAAGGACTTCACGCGGAGGGGGGAGCAGGCACCCCCCACTTTCCATGCCCAGGTGGGTGCTTGTGGTCCCGCACCAGCCGGAGGGGAGGGGGTGGCAGGTCCTGGTTGTCCGGATGGGGGGAACAGTGGGGCTTTTTCCAGGGTCTTGGCACTGCGTGGACAGCGTGGGTGCAGAGGATGAAGGACTGGGACGAGGCTAGAGCTGTCTGAGCAGTGCAACCAGATGCTAATAGTTGGGGGGGGGGGGTCAACATGGGGGGGACACCCCAGCTTATGTCCCTGCCTTTGAAGGTGTCCTGGTTTCGGCTGGGATAGAGTTAATCAAGCCCCTACCCCAGCATCCTTTCTCCGGCAGGATTACACCTGGGAGGACCACGGCTACTCGCTGATCAACCGCCTCTACCCCGACGTGGGGCAGCTCCTGGACGAGAAGTTCCAGGTCGTCTACAACCTGACGTACAACACCATCGCCATGCACTGCGGCGTGGACACCTCCATGCTGCGCAGAGCCATCTGGAACTACGTCCACTGCGTCTTCGGCATCCGGTAGGTCCCCGAGCTGCGGCCGGAGCCCGTTCTCCACCCTGGGTAGAGCCCACGAGTGGCTCCGGCCTGGGAGCCCACGACTTGGTCTTGGCGAGACCGTAGCTGCTGCTTAGGCTAAGGCGGAACGATGCTGTTGGGGGGCTCAGCTGAGGTCCAGAAAGAGCCCGGGGTGTGCGAATGGGCAGGGGCTGTGCCTGGGGGTAACGCACCCTCCTCTCTCCCCCAGCTACGACGACTATGACTACGGGGAGGTGAACCAGCTGCTGGAGCGCAGCTTGAAGGTCTACATCAAGACGGTGGCTTGCTACCCGGAGAAGACGACCAAGCGGATGTATACGCAGTTCTGGAGGCACTTCAAGCACTCGGAGAAGGTGCTGCCCCATCCCTTCCCCTCCCGGCAGGGTGTGGGGGGATGCTGAGCCCCCCCGTGCCCTGACCCCTCTCTCCGTGTGTAGGTTCACATCAACCTGCTCTTGCTGGAGGCTCGGATGCAGGCGGCTCTGCTCTACGCCCTGAGAGCCGTCACCCGCTACATGACCTGACCGGCCTTTGCTCCCTCCTCCTCCTCCTGCCCCAGGTTTGGGGGAAAGGCTGGGGGGAGCTGGTACCCTAAAGACTTTGCTGGAATATTGTCTCCCCCCCGTTAAGGGGCCTGGAGCTGTGGAAGGAAAGAGGGGGCTTCCCTGCCCCTCGTCCCAGAAAAGGGAACCCCCAAGAAGCTGTCAGTGGTGGGAAGACACCGGAGCGCTGCCCGGGGCTTGGCAGAGCTGGGGGTGCTCAGCCGCTCCGTGCCGTTCTCGGGGCGAGCCTGAATGAAGCCGAAGTGGGGTGCTCGTGGGTGCTGCCTTTACCGCGCAGCGCTGGGGTTACAGCTCTGTACCACCTCCTGGCACCAAGACTGCCACCGCGGAGGACTGTCCTGCCAGGGATCACCAGAGGCTGTCGTGGGCTTTGCCGCCGCTTTTTGGGGTCTCATCGTGCTGGAAGACACGCGGCTGCTGGGGGGGGGGGGGGGGATGCTGCCCTCGCACACCCTCCTCACCTCTCTGGCTCGCACCCAAGGAATGCGCCGCAGGAGCGGTGGGAAGGATCCGGCAATCCCATCACCCAGCCGGGCAGCCCCCAGTGCCGCTCGTCTCCCAGCTGAGTCCCCCCCCGCCCCCCCGTGTCGGGGTCCGCATGGCTGGGGGAGAGGCTGCGGCTCCGCAACTCCTCCTGCCCTGGCCTGGGTGTTCGTGTTGCCTTCAGCGCCCCTGCGACCTGGGGACGTCCCCTCCGGGGCTGGGGGTGCGCAGCCCCTCGCCGCTCTCCCGCGGACCCTGGCACGGCCGGACCCCAGCCCAGCGCTCGTATCGGGGCTGGCAGGGCTGCGGGAGGGGTTGAGCTCTGCCGGCCCGAGCCCCTGCAATTTGGGATGTGAAGTGCCTCAACCTGGTTCCCAGGGCAGGAGCACGGTGAGGGTGGGAGTGCCTGCGGTGTGTTTTACACCTTTTTTTTTTTTTTTTTTTTTTTTTGCATCATTTTTCAGCTGCTGGCGCATCTCTGTTGCCTCAACCTTCGTGGCTGAGGCGGGGAGCTGTGTTGGGGCATGGGGCTGCCTGGGGCTGCCCTCCTGCCCGCTGTGAAGGTGATGGGGTGGGATGTGGGGTGGCTGTAGCTTGACCCAGATGTGCCAGAGCATTTCCCAGCGGTGCGGGTCGCCGGGGAGGTGCCTGTTTGGGAGAATCCTGCTCCTGGCTCTGCTGGAGCGTGGGTCCGGGTCCAGCAGAGCATCACCTGCCACTCAGCCACTCCTGGTTTGTCTCAGCTGAACCGTAGCTCCAGTTAAGTTATTTCTATATTTTTGGGGGGTGTATTTACTTCTGACTGGGCAGGGAAATGCCACTGTGACTTTGCTACAGATCTTGTTTGAAAAAATAAAATTGTTTGAGTTTTGGTTTTTTTTTTCCCCTTTTTCTGTTTTTCTTTTTCTAAATGTCTCTGCAGGGCAGCGCTGCCAAGCAAGTGGGTGTGAGATGCAGCTTCCCTTTGCCCTTGCTCAGCCCCAGGGACTGATCCTGCACAGCGCAGTATGGGGTGGGGGTGTCCCACCGGTCTGGGGGTGCCTGGCAGCAGTCCTGGCTTGTCCAAGGGGGAAAATGGGGGGCCTGTACACTCCCCATTTGCCTGAGTGGGGTGGGCTTGGCTCTGGTGCACCTCCTCACAGCGACCATTCCCAACCTCTCCTGGGTGTAGCACCCTCCCAGAAAGCCAGGACTTGGGGCACCGACACATCCCAATGTGGGTGTCCTGTGGGATGCACTGGTCCTACTGCTGGGATGGAGCCGAGCGGGCTGCAGCGGAGCTGGGAGGGGGTGAAGCGGCACTTGGGGCCACCCCAGCCCCGTGACGTGGAGCCCAGCGCTTATCAGGGTGCAGGCAGGAGCCCCGGGCGGCCGCCGATAAGATCCCCGAGGAGGGCTGGCCTGTCCCCCTGCTCCAGCCCCGTCCCTGCAGACCGAGGCGCATCCCGGCGCTGCGTGCCCGGGAAGCAGCGAGGAGCCGGATCCTGGCCCCGGGGGCTGTCCGGACCCTCCAGCCCCTGCGGACGGGGACAGACCTGGGGGCAGCGAGGCTGGATGGGGCTCGGGCACTACCGGCAGGGTAAGGGTTTGCTGGGGGCTCACAGGGCAGAGCCTCTGTTCGCATCGCGCCCGGGGAAAAAGTGCTCTTGGGGCAGCTCAAGGGCGCTGGGGAAACTGAGGCAGGCTCTCTTGGATTTGCCGGTCGTGCCAAAGTCCCTGGGCCGGAGTCCCCATCCAGGCGTCTGTCCAGGTCCCCTTCGCACGACCGGTGACTGCGGGCGGCTTTAGCAAACGTCTTGCAGAGGAGAGCTGCAAAAACCGCAGGTAAGGGTTAGCTTAATGCTTCCAAGGCACCAAAACCCCCCCTGGGGTGGGGGGGGGCCCTGCCTGTGCTTGCTGGGCTTGCAGGAGGCGTCAGCCCGGGTTGAGCAGTTTTCCTGTGCTGAGTCACAGCTTCCAAATATTTCCCAGGGTGTTTTTCCAGCCCTGGCCGAGGAGGCTGAGCCACTGCCGGTGCCTTAGGGCTGCAGAGAAAAAAGCAGAGCTCCCCCCCTCAAGTGCTGTATTTTTAGGGTGTCACCCTGTAACACCCAGCCAGCAAGGGGACAACATCCTACGGGGACCTGGGGGTGCTTGGGGACCCCCCGGGATCCCTAGGGCACCCCCCCAGCCCCTGCCAGGGTGAGAGCTCCCTGCCCCAGGGGGTGGTGGGTTTATTCCCCAAATATGCTGGGAATGGCAACCCTGGGCTTATTTTTAAGTGAGTCTAGCATGATTTTAGAGAGGGTGCTTTGAGATTTTTTTTAACGCTAGTGGCTTTTCTACTGTACATATGGAGGTGTCTGGCTGCGGTGTCTCGGGGACCTGGCGTGGCTGGAGGTCTTGGTGGGATGGCACCGGCAGTTCAGCTGCAAAGAGGGGAAAATTGTGTTTGCGTGTTGGTTTTTCAAAAGAAATGAGAAAATGGCATCTTTTAGAGACAGCTCAATGACAATTGTTAGAGAAGGGTCAAGTCAAGGGGGAGATTCTGTCCGAGGAGGGATTTTTTCCTGCTGCCTTCTGGCTCTCTTTGAGGCATGCAAAACATTTTGTTCAAATGGAAGAAATCCTCCAAGTAAAGGCGCCGTTTCTGGTCTCTAAGCCATGCTGGGAGTGGCTGAGCCTTTGGGGAAAGAAAAAAAAAAAAAGAAGAAGAAAAGAAAAATCCTTCTTTGCTGCAGTTTCACCTCGGTGCATCTGGTGAAATCAGCACCAGCATCTTGTGGGGTCACTGCTTTGTATCATCCCCACTCAGTCTTGCTTTTCCCAGCAATATCAAATAACCAGGACAAGACTGAGTCCAACCGGCTGTCGGGACACCCAGGGAGCAGCAATGCCCCCCCCCCGTCAGCACCCAACTTCCAGCCCTGCAAACTCAGGCCGGGCTCATATTTAAACCCCAGCACCTGGGTGATGCATCAGCAATTGCAAACCCATCAGGGATGGCGGCCGGTTTGCAACACCCGAGCGAGCGGTTCCTGGCGTGAGTCAGGGCCTCCCGATGGTTTTCTGGGTGCTGGGGGGGGTGGAAGGAGGGCCGCGAGCGTGGGGCTGCGCTGCGGCAGCGGCTGGGAGAGCTTTTTGGTTGGGCAAGGCTCCAAGCAGGCGGCCGGAGCCGGGCGCGTTGCTCGCTTGCACGGTGCGTGATTTGCCCGGTGGGTTGGTTTGGGGAGCAGAGGCCGTGAGCTCGGGTCACCTCCTCCGGTGCTTAAAAATATATATATGTACACCTATTTTTATTTTTATATATATATATAAAGTCTGTGTATGTACACAGAGATACGTATCTGTGCTTTCGGGGTGGCTGGCAGCAGCCCCGCTCCAGCACCCCTCCGTACCAGCCCAGTATCCCAGCTGTGCCAAGGTTTTCTCCCCCGGGAGCGGTTTGCAGCTCAGCGCCCGTGGCGTTGCCCACCCAGCAGCAAGGAAGGGACGATACCTGTTTGTGTGACTTTTGATTTTTTCTGCTGGTCCCCTGGCGTGTTTGCAAGATGTGGAGTGACCTGGTCCGGGTGGGACGCCAGCTCCGTGCCCCTCACCCACCCCATCTTTGCTGCCCCCCCCCTCCTCCGCTGAGGCCCTATTTAGGCACCTTCCAGGCGGTCCGTGGGTGGATGTTCCAACCTCTCCTTAAAGTGGAGGGAAAAGGGTGCTCGGGGACCGAGGGGGCAGCCCGGGGGCTGCCCGGGAGCCCCCAGCTCCCCCCTCCCCAGGGTGCAGCCAGCCCTGCTCTGAGCTTCGCGAAGCAGGAAAGCTCTTGAAAGTGTTATTTTTAATCCCATTTTTACCCCCCGCTACAGTCTTGCAAAGCTTGGCTTTAGCGGCCAGTCCCGGATTAGGCTCCAAATTTTCCTCCCCAGTTGCCCCAGTTTCACTTTAAATCTGCAAAGGGTTTACCATGGGCATTTGGCGCTTCTCCAGACGGATGACCGCCAGCAGCAGGAGCGCCGGGAAGGACCAGCCCTTGCTTTATTTTTCTCTCCATTTTTCTGCTACAGCATCAAATAATTCAGGGCTGAGCTGGTGCCGTGGGCCTCCTTTAACTCATCGCCTGGGTCACTGTATCAGTTGAACTCCCTTCTTTTTTTCAGGTGGTCACGATTATAAACCAATAAATTTCTCACCCTGTGTTTAACCAAGGCCTGCTATTTGTATGCATATATGTAAATTATCGGCAGCTGTCATTGTCTGTCTTGCAGGGCAGAAAGTGTCTTAATAACCTCTCTACCTGTAGCTGATAGTTATGATCCCAATGTATGTAATTTTTTTGCACTACACTTGCCCTCAATTTAAAAACATAACGCGTTAGCTGTGTTTAAAATGCAGCAACGCAATGGGAAAATAATAATAATAATCATGGGCTGTGCTGAATGAGCGCTTTAAGGCTGATGGAGTCCAAAGTGCTTTGCAAAATGGGCATTACTGGGGCTGAGCTGCCCTCGCCGTGCCATAACATGGGGAGGGTGCAGCGGCCTCGTGCCGTGCCGAGGGTCGTCTCTCGCCGAGCCCGGTACCCAGCCAAGCTCCAGGGGGGAATTGAGCAGTCAGGAAAGTTCCCACCTGGAAGTCGGCCAGGATGGGGCTCATCAGCCTGTGCAGGGGTTCCTGCGGGGCTGGAGATGAGGAGGAATATCCGTGCCCTGAGCATTGGCAGCTCGTTGCCGTATGGCTGCAAGCAGACACCTGGACCCACTGCGTGGGCTGGGGATGGAGAAATTCAGGCTGGAAAAAAAGCCCAGCTCCTCAAGCGGGAGGTGGATGTGGAGGTTCAGCTCAAGCGAGCGATGGCGGCGGGTGCGGGTCTCTGCCCTGGCTTTGCCCACAGTGCCTGTGTCCGTGGAGCCGTGGGCAATCCCCCGTGTCTCCCGTGGGATCACACATTTCCCAGCGGTGAGCAGCTGCCTTGGCAAAGCCTCTGCCGTCGTCACCCCGGACTGCACGGAGTTGAGCCCCGCAGCCCCAGTGCTCCCAGTCCTTCCCAGTCCTTTGCCAGCAGTGGAGCCCCAGAGCTGCCCAGGGAACCTGGGGAGGGTTTTGCGGGGTGGTGACTGGGAGGGAAGGGACCGGGCCCCAGTCGCTGCCTTAGCTCATGGGAACAGAATGTGTCCTGCCCATGGAGCCCAAAATATTCCCTGGCACCACCTGCGCCTGGCGCCAGCCCTGCTTCCTCGCGTAACCCACACCGTGCCCAGCCCTGCCGGGGCTGCCGGCCTGCGGCCGTGCCACCGGGCCACGGCTGTGGGACCGACACCGTCACCAGGGCGCACACGTGGCCTTGCAGTTTTGGGATGCTGAGCACCGCTTTTGCAGCCAGGTTTTACCTGGCTGTGCAGCTCTGCACCCTGCCAGCACCGGGCTATGCGCCAAGGTGGGCACCTTTGGGTCCCTGGAGTGCCAGGAGCCGTCCCGCCGGTGGCTGGGAGCCAGGTTTGCTCCACAAACCCCTCCGAAACCAGCTCGATCCCTGCAGGCACAGAAGGAAAGCTCGGCAGGGTGGGAGCGGATGAGCCCCCGGCCCTCTGCTCCTTTGCGGCAGGTAATAAGCTGTTTGCTTTGGATTTAAGAGCGACAATTGGGCTTTCCCGGAGAAGCCGACTTGCTGTCCTCGCTGGGGACAAACTGGGCTAATCCCGGGGGAACTGCGGGCTCTGGGCACCGTGGGCTGTAAATTCCAGCTGGCTGCTGGAGCACGTTGGTCCTGGAGAAGCAGCCAGGCAGCAGCGATGGTGGCGTGCGGGGAGGGCTGGGACGGGGGCGGCCGTAATTCCCGGTGTGTCCCCGAGCTGCTGTCACCTCCCTCGGCCGGGCTCTGGGCTGCCACCCAGCACCCCCAGCTCTGCGCCAGCCGGGGGGGCGAAGCTCCCCGGTGGGTGCCCAGGGGTCCCCATCACCCGCCGCTGCGATAGCGGGGGAACGGATCAGCTCCGCAGGCACCGCTTGCTGCTCCCCCCTCGTTTCTTCGTCTGGCACCGGAGTTTTTCAGCCCTGACCCCCCCCCCCGCTCCGGCTCC